>JAJHUR010090267.1:0-22011 GCA_027495735.1 Lutjanus campechanus | reverse complement strand
AAAATATATATTTTTGATTTTGAGGTTAATCGTTCCTCTAAAACTTGGGTAAAGGAAGAAGTGAAAATTTCAACATGCGTTTCAACCCCAGTTTTAACTTTAAACTGGGTTTGGCTTTAGGTCTTTTCAGCATTCATTATTCATTCAGTATTAAGTATTCACTATCAGAATGAGCTTAATTTTTCATGCTGTTGATACAGCGGCTCCCTGGATGCAGTTTAGCCTGATTAACTTACCGATACTCTGAAAAGCCTTGTGCCAAAACGGAGGTGACTCGTGTCTTTCTAACCACACATCTATTGATCAGCCATAATTGTCCTCATGAACTGTTCCCTACTGGTCTGGAATCTATTATGCTGTCAAATTAAATTGTTGTTCTGTTGAGCTGAGGGCACTTTTTCATTTCCTTTGCCAAATTGCTGAATAATCTCTTCTCCCTGTGATATATGATCTTGCTTCACTCTCCATTGTTTTGCATACGCTGCAGACACATCTGCCAACAAACCTGTTTTCTAAAAAAAAAAAATTCCACCTGTCTGAAATAGGATATCACATTGACACATTATTCACCTGTGATTGCAGTGTTGAAAATGAATGCACTCCTGCACTGTTCCACATAGAAATTCTTTGAAAAATATGTGTCACTTCTCATATATTGAGATGACTGGCGTCTCTATGAATCTGTTTATGTGGGTTTTTCCAAACATCTGCCCACCCAGATATCCTCTCAAACCTCCAGACAGAGCCGTGAAATGGAAATGGCATGCTCAGGGCTACAAGAGAAAAATAAATCCTTGATGTTAGAAGGGGCTTAGACGTTGGCGGGACTGTGGGATATTGCAGTCATTTGGACAGATTTATTTTGAATCCAGAAGCGCAGTATGAACAGAGTGATAGAAAAAGTTTGCTACTATCCTGAAGTGGAGTCCTTTCTTTGTGAAGTTTAGCAAAAACTTTTTGGCAGGTTTTGTGCTCGGGAGCTTAAAGTCTTTAAAATCAAAGTTAGGACTTCCCTTGCTGGGAACTCAGTCTTGTCTGTTCTCAGGGCACTGACTCAAGAGTTTCTGTTGTGGAAATAAACTAAAGTAGTCATGAGTTCAGTGTGGCTTAACTCTGATGAATGATCTTTTAGATTGGTGTTATTATCACTTTGAGTTGAGACCTAAAATGAGCTGTTTCAGGTCTGTTCACAATGAGCAGTCCTATCAAGAATGAATGAAACTGATGTTGAATGTTCTTGCTGTGGACCCTCTGCTGAAAAACCTTGATGTAGACCCTCTTTGTGCTAATGTCATGATTACATCGTGGTGTTAGCTGGAGGTAAAAGAAAGGGAAAAACTGGAGGGAAACACAAAGCAATGCATAGTAGTAGGCCATATAACCAAGCAAAAATGTCATCTTGCTGTGTTCCTGGGTGGAATTGTGCTCTTGGGTGTAACTGAAGCAGTAATTGAAATTTTATCACATACTAGCTACCACTGCAGGTCAAAAAACAAAAAACAAACAAACAAAAAAACAAATAAAACAGACAACTGGGCTTAAACAAGAAGCTGCAACAAAATTAATAAAATGAACTCACAAAATGTCAAGAAAGGAAATGTTCTTACATCTATTTTCCTTATTAAACAGGAAAATACAACCAATCACCTTCTGAATTCAAATGTCTCTCTTGTCCCGAACTAAGACAAGCTTTAACTGCCTTGTAAACTCCGTAAAATAGATTGCATTAGAGGCCGTTTTCCTCATACTCGCCCTTTGGCTCAGTGGGTTTGTACTGTGCAGTACATGTCACTCCGCAGACCATTAAATGAGCTCCGTAAAATGACAGAAATCACCCCCCAAAAACCAACTGGTGATGCGCTTTGTGAATTGGTGATATACTGTATATGTCCAATCACCCAGCCCTTTGGCAATTGTAGAAAGATGGCCCAGTCTGCTCCCATTGGTTAACACTCGCGATCCTGGAGAGAGAGTGAATGACATTGTTGAGAACCAAGCCAACAAAACTTGCTAGCTAGTGTTAGTTAACGTGTTAAGGGAATTGTTAAGCCTGCACAGAAACAGAAAAGTCTTTATTTTTAGTTTTCTGATCTAGGGCTGAACAATCTCAATATGGTTTATGTGGTTTTCAAATTGCAGGAGGCACAATATTTGTTGAAGGGAAAATATGTGCCAAACTACCATTTTAAATTGCATACTGAGTTGTGTGTTGCAGTGGTGTCCTGGCTTATGCATCGGATTTTACAGACCTAAAAAACATCTTTGTTTGGTACAGATCCTCACAAAAATCACCCCATAGTCATTTTATGTTTTTCAGTGAAAATGAGAATAATGATGTAAAAATGATCCATCCCTCTATTATTGAAAATCATATTGCAGTTGCAATATCAGTCAAAAAATTGCAGTTAGGTCAAGATTTTTTTCCCCAAATCGTTTAATCCTATTCTGATGCTATTTGTCCTGTGTGTTCTTAACTGTAACACAGCTATGCCATTGCTATTTGACCTTGGCTGCAGCTTCTTTGTGCATGGCCTTTTGAATACATGAACTACTTCTTCATTGCTCTTCAACAAGGACAAATATGTGATTGCAGCCCAAGGCTACCAAGTTCTTCATGAGAAAAATGATTCAAAGATGAGTCAGTCTTTTTGTCATGTCGACTGAGATGCCTTTGATTTGAATAGACATGCGCCCAGAGGAGCAATAACATGATGAATGGTTTGTTCATGTTTGATTGATGATGTTGTGGCCTGTTGGTTTTATGCTCATTTATGTTCCTAAGAAGAAAGCAAGCAACAGTACAAACATCTCAAAGCACCAGGTACATCTTTGTGTTCTCCCCCTGGGCCAATTCATTAAAAGAATCCAATTATCTCGACTTATTTTGTTTTTTATCATTAAAACTATATTATTGCTGGCATTCCCCTGCCTTTGTGCATGTAGTGTTAAATAGGCTGATAAAAACAAAAGTGCCAGTGTTCAGTCCTACTGCAGAAGATACCAAGTTGAGGTTTAAAAACATGAACCAACCACAAGATCATCCCAAAGCACTAAACTGTGAGCTCATGGGTAGACTGGATTACTGTAACTTTTTCATTTTCTATTTAGTCTGACACTGTGTTTCTGCAAATGAGTCGTAAATTCAGCTCATCTGGTTTTCAATGGCTAACATGGAGATTTTGCTGGGAGAATTTCACTGATGAATATGTAAAGTTACTGAGAGTAATTTCCTGCCCAGACATTCTTTCTGGTCACAGAACATGTTGTGGTATGATTAGTTGTTGCTTGGACCATGAAATGGGGTCATTCAGTACAGACTGAGGAAGAGCGGCTAAAAGACATGGGAGCTATTTAAATGTGAAATCAGGGTTGGCTGCAGTGCGTTCATGTGTTTGTCCTGACCTTTCTGTGTGGTCAGGATTCATTAAAGCAGATTTCTCTACAATAATTACTTTTTAATTTTAAGTTTGAGCGTGTATTTCACACTCTTGTTCCCCTTGGACCAAGATGTTCTGAGAAATCTCAACTATTTAAAAACCTCGCTACTAGTAAGGAGGTTCCTGCAGGCCATAACTCACAGTGTTAGACTTTAATGTTTTATAACAACAATATGTTGTGAAAGTCAGCCTGCTCCACACGTGCTGTCATTTCCACTCCCTAAAAACGATTGAGAGACACTTTAGGCTGACTTGAAGATGTCATAAGGAATCATGGTTGGGTTTTCCTGCTGCTGCCTGGGTAAGAGTTACAGTACATTGATAACAGATGGGTTTCTGCTCCTCTGTTTTTTGGGGCTGCGAGGATGCTGAGTTGCCACTGACAGACCAACCATCTCACACCCTATGATTAGGGATCAGTAATGCCTGAGGGTAGGAGACAGCCTGCAAATAGCATCTGCTTCCTGCAAACAGATCCTCACATCTCCAAAACATGTGCCTTAAAAGATGGCAGCCAGAAATGATAGCTGCTGATTTTGCAGCTTTTGTGTGGAGAAATGGAAATGCACCTACTGCATTAGATTCAAATTCTAATGAGAGGGAATGTATTTTGTACTGGAAAGATGTTATGGAATGCTAAGCATGTTTATTAAGACAATGTGGTTTTTTTGTGTGTGTCCGTGTTTTGTGCATTTGCTTCTCTTTATAAAAAGTGTAAAAAGTTTTTTTTAGGCCCACTGGGTATTGTAGTAACTCTTGGACTAATATTGGTTATAATTGAAACTTTTCAGTAACTTTTCACTTTTTGGAAACTTTTCCATAGTGGTCGAAAGTACATTTACTTAAAGGATAACTTCGGTATTTTTCAACCTGGGCCCTATTCCCCTGTGTGTATGTGTGTACATGATTGATAGGTACAACTCGTTTTAAAATTGGTTCTGTATTGAGGGAGGTGGATGCAGCCGGCAGCCACGAAACGAGTTATAACGGTAGATATGGGGGCAAATACGTCCCGTAAAAGTTTGTGCATTAAAAGTGCTTTTTTTCCGCTACAGTCCGGATCAGATCGTCAGTGTAATCTCTGTCAACAGTATGCAATGTGTCTCTCTTACCGTTCACTCTGTGACAACATCTCGCAGGATCTTTGCTTGTTGAAGAATGTCGTCGTTGCAGTGAGTGGGACAGCTGTTTTCTTGAGGTGTGTGTGGTGAAGTGTTTCTGGATTGGATGTCTTCTCTTCTTGGGCTGGCAGTAGTCATCTTGGGAAAAGTGTGCACCGCAGACCCGATGGTCTGCAAGGCGCAGTGTCTGGACAGGAGTGTTAGCATCCAATTGTAGCACAATTAGCCACAACTTCAGCATCTCGCCGTCCGACAAAGGCAGCCTATGAAAGCTGTACGGGGTCGACATCCTGTTCTTGCAATTTGGCTAAGCACAAACACGAACCATTGTTTTCAATAGTTGCAGTAAAACTCTCAACTGAACTCCGGGACAATTAACTCCTATGTTTTCTTCCGGCAACAAACAAAGATTGCGCGAGATGTCGTCACACACAGCAAGCAGTGAGTGAAGCATACTGTTGACAGAGATTACACTGACGATCTGATCCGGTCTGTGGTGAAAAAAAGCACTTTTAATGCACAAACTTTTACGGGACATATTTGCCCTCATATGTACTGTTGTAACTCGTTTCGCAGCTGCCGGCTGCATCCGCCTCCCTCAACACTAAACCAATTTTAAAATGAGTTGTACCTATCAATCATACACACACATATACATGGGGGAATAGGGCCCAGGTTGAAAAATACTGAAGTTATTCTTTAAGTGCAGTACAACTACTGCTAGAAATCTGAGGTGCTTGTACTCTACTTGAGCAGGCCTACTTCCATTTTATGATGCTTAATACTTCTACTTCAGTACATCTCAGAGGTGAAATTGTACTTTTTACCCTACTAAATTCAGATTACAATTTTCATACCTGTCCTGTCCAGTGAAACCCACGTATCTCTAAATTTGGGGATTTTTAATTTTTCTGCTGAACTGAATGATGATGTGTTCCCTTATGGGCTGAGAAAGTCCATTTACTTCTTAAGCTAAGTAAACTATTTAAAAAGCCTTCTGGATTGGCCGGAAAATACATCATCACAAAGCTGAGAATAGGCTGTTTTTCCGAGCTTATGAAAAGTTTTTAGAGCAGCCATTTCCGAACTTAAGAATGCCAGTGCCCAATTTGAACCCTGAATCTTCTGAGGCCCACCCAAACTCAAATCACAACTCTAATTGACACATGAAACTTAAGGCTTAAGATACCTTCTGGAGTTAATGTGTCACATCACCAAATGCAGTCTAACACCTGTTAAACTGGGTCAGATAAATGAAGAATAACATATATTTCAAATGCCATGGCTTTGTTTTATTAGTTCTGATTACTTTAAAAAAAAAAAAAACCATAAACATTCTATGGTTATTTCAAACTTATGAAATTTAAACTTAAATGTTTTATTTATTTAATAATAATAATAATAATAATAATAATAATAATAATAATACATAATTGTACTTACATGAATGCAGGACTTTTACTTGTGGTTAATTTTCAGTGTGGTATTATGTACTTTTACTTAAGTGTAACCACTTATTAAAAGCAATGTATGTATCTATTTCTGTACACTTTACTGGAGGTTTCCCTGGGCTTTGTGTTTACAAAGCTGTCGGAGCCCCAGTAGATTTTCTTTGCAGAAGGCTGACTGGCAGTGGGTGTTAGGTATCTTAGATCACATTACACCACAGAGTCTGCTGAGTCGTGTATCTCTGACAGAACAAGACCTCTGAAGGTATTTGTGTACTAATGAATTTGAATACTTGTACAAAGCAGGGCTATGTAAACACCCTCCATTTGTCCATTTGTGTAGCTCTGAGACATGGCAATTTCCTTCAGATGACGCCTAATGTTTGCTTTTGCTTTGGCATGTGTTAATGGCGTCCTAGAGAGAGTTTGTGTGTGAACGTGTGTTTCCGTGTTGTCAGTATCAGGTGAATGATCTGGTTGAGCCGGTTTCTTAGTGTCAGCTTCAGCCCTGTCTGTCTGTCAACCAAATAGATTTCCCAGCAACCCTCCTCTTAACAAATGACAGAGTGCCCTGCGGCACTTTCATCACCTCCTTTCAGTTTGTTGCCTGCAGTATTCCCAAGAAAAACTCCAACCTGTTTCTTCAGTTCTCTGTTGATCCAGGGCCAAATCTGAGGTCATCTTTAGACATTCATTATTAGCCAAAACCAAACAAAATGAACTATCTTAAGCTCAACTTTGTCATCAAGGAGCATTCAAGCTTTGACCACATATTGATCTTCATGGCAGTCACGTTAGTTAACAATCCCCAAACCCAAGCCAATCCCAAACTGGAGTAGTCTTTAGCAACACTACATCAGTCCTGTGCAATCATCAGCTTCAGAGCCTTCAGATTTAAGGTAATGAGCTGTCTTGGTTGAAAGCTCTCGACCTTGACGTGATTTGAAAACAGACCTTCTGATCGGGAGTGAGATGCTTTGTCTTTGCACCACAGGGTCTGACTTTGTCCAAGCCTGTCAGTGCAAATCTGTGGATTAAAATAGCATGAAAAACACATTGTTCCTCGGAAATGGGATGTGGTTGGTTTCTGCATTTGCCTGGAATTGATTGAAAAACACATTGGCCCACTTGAACTCGCTCTACTTTAAAGTATCTGGATCAGCCCAACGCTGTTTATAGTGGGCCTGCAACTCTTCATCTTAACAAACAGACTGCATGGAGCTACACAATTTCTGCCCCACCCTCTCCACCATTCCTGCCCTCTTACTCTTACCACCACTGCCTGGAGATGCACAGTCAGGGTGAAACAATTCTCCCCCTCCAGTGGCTTTCCTCTCACACCGAGCCTTCAACTCTGGTGGTCCTAAAGAGAGATTGATGGGGCTCTCCTCCATCACTCACTGGCTTTAATGAGAGCAGTCTCAGTGAAAGTACTGGGCAGAGGAGGAGGCGGGGCGATGGAGCAGCAAGAGGGTTGTAGTCAGTCAAACAGATGCAATGCTGCTTACGTCACTTTGCATCTCACACTGAACCACAACAAGGTTGTGGCAGCTGGCTGGCACCTTCACTGGTGTTGTTGCATTTGTTTATTGCTGTTACAATGTTGTGGGTCCAACTGAAGTGTGTTTGTGTTGGATCATGGCACATCATAGAAAGAAAACATAAGCAAAACAAGCTGAATATGGAGCAAGATAGAATGCAGTAACAACACTGCTGTCACCACAGAGTACTGCTATTTTATTGATACCAATGCCATTATTGATTCTGCTTATTTGATGATTGCATGATTGATTCCTGGTCAGTTTTCTACAAATTTTGTGACTGCAGTGACATTTGCTCAGCCTTGTGCAGCATGAGTTAGGGTTTTTCTGACTGGGAGCTGAGCTGTACAAATACCAATACCTTCGCTTCAATCCCGTTACTCATTAGAGTACAATTACACACTTTAAAGAAAGAAGCTGTTCAAAGACCTGGTAAAAAAAAATAAAAAAAGAAGCAATGAGCCCCGTCTCTGACCATAATGTAGTGGTTTTCCTGCATGCCTCTTTGAGACATGTAATGGTAGAAAGCCAATCCCCAGCATTATTGAATCTTAGTACAAGCTGCACGTTGAATGGCTCACTGATGCTCATGAGATTTACTTCTTAGATATCAAAATTTGGTATTGATTGACAAGGCATTTTTCTATATTCTTACTATTGAATTGTGCCATAAAAGTATTGATGCAACAGTCTGTCTGTCATCATCTAAAAGGGATGAAATGAAAGAATATTTGTACAGCATTTGCTTTATTATTTAGCCTAGATTTTCTCAGTCAAAGACAGGTCTTCTAGGTCTGTGTGTGTGGCACTAATGTTATTATACCGTAGGGTATTTTCCCATGGTAAAGGATGTGGGAAGTAGTGGCACTTGTGCTTGTCAAATACATGGCATTCCTGGAATTGAAGCGCATGTTGTGTAGAAAGATGTCATAGCATATTGCTGGTGTTGGTATTGTCGCTTTAGACCGTTTCTTCTTCTCTGCCATGACTCCTTCTTGTTGCAAGTTTCCAGCAGCGTAGACAAAAGTTTGACGTCATTGTTTGGCTATGTGCAAATGCCAGAAAAACATAAAAGGAATCGAGAAGCACAGAGATATACGATTCCAATGGATTGGACAATTTGTTTGCGGTTCTCAGCTGGAGTTGGTTCTCAATTCCCATAGTTCTTATTGAAGTGCCCATGTTCTCCACACTTGTAGCTCTGGGCTGGTTTGAATCGACCCAATTGATTGTTATTTTCAGCTTAGCAGCACCTCGTCTTCGTGCACAGCCAAAGGGAATGAGATGTATTGAGGTTGCTTTATGTTACCGTCTTGTTTCAGGCATCAGCAGGTCCTGAAATTACCTAGAATGGATGTGTGTGTGTGTGTGCACATGCATGTGTGTGAAGATTTCTACTCTCCTTGGCGTAATTGTGTCCCTAATTCACTCGTCTATAAACACTGAGCTCATTAGATTTAACCTTGCAGCACAGCCTCCGGTGCTTTCTCTCAACATCTTCTATATTCTTTCTCAACCTCCTTCCCCTCTCTTCACCTTACGTGTTGTCTTCCCTCTTTTATCCCCACCCTTTTCTTTTCTTCTATCCTCCTTTTACACCCTCCTGCTTATAGCTCTATATCTATCATCCTTTCTCTCTCATATACCTTTAATTCCCCTTTTTCTTGCGGCTAACATTCAAAAAGTCCATTTATTGGGAGAAGTTTGTGCAGCCAATCTTGTATGATACATTTATTATACTCACACCCACCAATTCACACTCATTATGTGATTATACATTTCAGTTGTTTTGTTGAGAACAGATCAGAGACATTTTGAAAGAGATAAAAGCAAAGAGCATGATGGTGGATCATGTTGAGACGTGACAATCAAGTGGTGCAACACATTCCAGGGTTTAGAGGTTGCGTGGTTGGTCGGTGAGTAGACAGGAGAAAGTAGTAGTAGTAGTAGTAGTAGTAAAAGGGCGGAGCAGCAGCCCAATAGCCGCAGCCTGGAGATATGACAAACTCAATATTGTCCACTGTCTCACTTCTTAAACTTTATATTTTCCAGCTGGAGCTCCCGTGGAGACATGATCAAACCCATATGAACGCACTATTCCTGTGCTTTACCATCATGAACATTTCTCATGCAAACACATCTTGGATGGCACTCCTTCTCTCTTCAAAGGCACGTTATTAGTTGTGGGTGGGTATGCTGGAAGTTAAATATAATGTTATTGTGTTTGGAAGACTCAGTTGCCATTAAAAGGGCAACATGGGGAAAGTCTGAAAATTACAAGGTAGAAACACAAGGAAGACACGTTCTGTCTCTGAGGCTTGGGATTTCCCCCTTTTCAAGAGTTGACAGTTTTGAAGGGAAAGTAGATCGATGGTGACTGGAGTAATTTCCAAAACCAAGTGATTTCCTGGATGATAAACAGACTTAAAGACAGTGATTTATGGGTATATTATGCAGCCTTAAAGAGGAGATTTCTTCCCTTTCTGTTGGTGTTGACAGCAAGTGTGTGCTGCTGTTTTTGCACACTGGAGAGAGAAATAAAACCTCCAGTTTTTTGTCTGTGCAGAGGGAATAAAGATCAATGTTCCTTAATCTAAATAATCTCAGACATCATGATCTGACTTTAATAATGCTGTTTTCCAGCATTCAATCACAATTAGAAGAGAATAGTGACATTAATGCGGGAAGTCTATCTCATGCAAACAAACACGTCTGCACACTTGCTCCAGCAGTCTGCTGACAGTTAAGTGTGAGCCAGGCGTTTCCGTCAGCCCTTGGCTTTGAATGCTGCTCATGCTGCCAACCTTCAAGACAGCGAGCAGAAAAGCATCTGAGTGGCTAAGTGGCCATGTGTGTTTCTCCCAAACTCTGCACTTACAGTTGACACAAGGGACACACCAAGATACAGAAGCAGATTGCATTCATCTGGAATTTTAGAAAACAGCTCCTTATTCAATTAAAATTTGTCACGATTCAGAAAAAAAGATGATGAAACTGAGAATTATTCTTAATTATGTCAATAAATCTGAACAGACTTTGTGCTTGTCAAGTTGCACTTCCTGGATTGAATTCAGTAGCAGTGTCATGTTTGAATTATAACATAATTACATCAGACTTATGATATACAGTATTTGCTTGGATGGCACAGATCTGTCAAACCCCCTGTGAATCATTTGCTGAATTGAAATCTGTGTGCTACATAGGGTGTGATCCATGATGAATTTCTATAGAACCACCTAGGTCAGGGGTTCCCAAACTTTTTCATGTCGAAGACCGGCACAATAGGTGCACATTAGATAAATGAGCCCCAGTTTGAGAGGATTTTGTCTGGAAAATTCACCCCAAAATGAAAAGTCAGTCATTATCTACTCACCCTCATGCCGACTGAAGGTTGGATTTAGTTTTCTAGTCAACAAAACACTGCTGGAGTTTCACAGGAAAACAGCCTTACAGAATCTCATAAACAATTTAAGTGAATGCTGACCAGTTTTCAAATGGAAAAAACAACCGAAAAAAACAAAAAAAAACAAAAACAAAAACAAAGCAAAAAATACCTCTATACTGCTCATCTGGTGTAATCCAAATCTCCTGAAGGCTTAAGTGTTTTGTGGACTAAAAAACTAAACCTCAGCATGAGGTAGATGAGGGTGAACTATCCCTTTAAGGAATCATCTATGAGTATATTAATAATAATGATAATGATAATGACCAAAAAAAAAAAAAAAAAAACTAGGATCAATATAAAGTGTAATCCAAATGGCCAACCCTTTTTGTCTGTGAAGGTTCTCAGTCATCCAGGTCATGGTATTCGTAGCAAGGTTTTCATAGGCAACTGGACTTGATAGAGTTCTTGAAGACGTTTCGCCTCTCATCCAAGAAGCTTCTTCAGGTGAAACCCAAGGTCCACACAATGGAAGGGTGGGCACTTGAGACACATGCCCCTCTAAGTGTTAACAACCTCACAGAGGCTTAATACCTGAACTCCCAAACCAGTCAGTCAGAACTGAAGAAGCTTCTTGGATGAGAGGCGAAACGTCTTCAAACTCTATCAAGTCCAGTTGCCTATGAAAACCTTGCTACGGACAACCCTGTTTCTTGCCTTAACTTCCAAAAAATGTATTAAAAGTTCAAATATTATATTTCTCCTTTTGCTGTGGACCTCCTGTTGGTCCCCTGGCCCAAGTTTGAAAATCATTGACCTTAGGTTAACAGTGGAGAACTGTATGCTGGATATTATCAAGGTGCAAGATGTAGAGTAATATGGAGAAAAGCTTCAAAGGAGTGCATATGCTCAGCAAGCCTTTGTCTGGATTAATGAAAGATTAAAATGCACAGTGTAATGTTGGCAAAGTAAATGGAAGCCTATTCATTATCATACAACAGTCGTCAGCACTATAGGAGAACAGTAAATTGTTACTCTGGCTGTGTGATGCACTTTACAATTTAAATGCTCAAGCAAAATAAACACACTATCATATACTTATAAAGTTGAAAATGGCATCTCCTTTTAAACATACAAGTATGTGCTGTTGTGTAATTGTGTAGCACATTAACCTTGGGAGTCATAATTATAACCATGCCATTAGGTGGGGAAAATTCCTGCTGAAGTCCCCGGTTTATTCATCTAGATAACGTCAAGCTTTTGTTTGCATGACACATCATTTAGCTATCTTCTGTCTACATTTTAGAACAAACAAGAAGAAATCCCATTGGCACATGGCAGCTTGTTAATGGAGGTGCTGATGGATGAGTTTTCCATCAGCACAGCCATTAGAGAAGCAAATTACAAAATGATAGAAACCTCTCAGAAGGCAGAGGAGAGGTTGCATTGGGGAGAGATGAGATTGTTGTTGTTCACTTTTACTCCAGTGAGGCTCTTTCCAGGTATAAAAAAGAAGCTTAGTCATGTTAAAACCCTGGTGTACAGCTTTGATCTTTGCTCCATTGCACTCACCTCGACATGATTGGAACATACAGCCTTTTGATCTGGAGTCAGATATGGTACACAGGCATCACAAAATCTTTTTTGACGCATCATGGCCCTCTTTTTTCTTGAAAATGTTACCTCTGTCAGTTTTACCTTTCAGATTGTACTTAACAGCAGATAGTTTGTGTGATTATGTCTTCCAGTGAAGCGTCTATCTGTCTGTGTTTGTTTGACAGTGAGATATGACTGGATGAAATCTAGGAGACGGATTGCTCTTGGCTAACCTCTGATTGCATTTTGATGTTCATCCTGATCTGGGATTTCCACCTTCATAGATGTTTTAGTTGTGCATGTCCATCTACTGAAAGGTAGCTCTGTAATTCCTGCCTTTCTAGCTGTATTTATATGATGATTGTTGGAAAAGCAAACCCAGAAGTCAATTTATGAACAAACCCAAAGTGTTTTTAGAGGGTTAAAGGAGTGCACCATTGATAGAGGCTTGTACTTTGCATAGTGCAAAGTTTTGGCAAGTTCATCCTCTTACCTTCAGTGCATCTTTGGTTCACTGCAAAAAAAGTTATGCACAGGATGGAACAGCTTTTTGATGCTGAACTATTCACCTGTATCTGTCAGAGTTTTGAATTCTGTTGTTGTTTAAATATAATGCAACCTGCAGATGTAAATCAGATATGCACCTATGTTGCACGGCGATCCACTGCACTTAGTCCTCTCCTCTCTTTCTGTCCGACTGTCAAACACATCCTTTGTCCTCTCTCTCTGCCTCACTTTCACTCTTCAGTGTCCTCATCATGTCCTGCCTGCCTTCCTCGTCTCACTTTTAATATCCTCTACACGGATATTTCCCACTGATGTTGCCTGTTCTTTAGCATCAAGTGCTTTGCCTGTGTGTCGTCTGTTTCCTGTGCAGGGTCAATGAACATTTCCCCAGCTATGAAGCCAACTCACTTCATCACTCAATGGACAGGTGAAATGCTGATATTAGACTCAAACATAGAACTGGTTCACTGTGCATAAAGTGTGTGACTCTGCCAAAAGGGTAGGCGATATGGCCTAAAATCTGTATCACAGTATTTATTTTTGTTTTTAAGGTGATGGTATTAAATCACGGTATTACAAAAGTAAAAGGCACAATCAGCTCAAAACATGATTATACCTCTGTTCACTCTGTTGACAATACAAGGGAATATATCTAAGAAACCAAAAGTTATTTAAAAAACAGATGTGTTTGTTGGTTTTGAATAGGAATGAAAGTGGGGTGCAGGTCTACCTGTGTTTTGGGAGGTGCCTGCTACACAATATAAGTTGTGTAGTAAAGGTATTGTGATTCATACTCAGTTAGACTAGAGCTGGCATCTCAAGAGCATTTATTTGGCAGAAAACCCGGAGTATATTATATATAAGGATGTGCGTGATGTGTTGATGATGCATCGGTCAAACATCACCACCCTCACTAGTTGGTGCCAGAAATACTCGCAGTTGAAATATTTGTCAGTATTTTATTCATGTACAATGCCAGTTAAGTGTTGCCTCGCTATGCAGCCGCCCACTTCTAGCCCGTGTTGCAGCCCTAGCAGACGGCAGCCCCTCTCACTCAGCGCAAATGCCCCAATGCTGCAGATGTTGTTATCAGCAAAGTGAGACAGATGACAACTTGTAAACAGCGTTGTTTGTCAGCATTTTAATGTAGAAAATGGAAAAAAAAGGTTGAAAGTAGGCTATGCCATCTAACGTCAGCTCTGCAGACACTGTGATCCTTTCACGTCTGAAAAAAGTGAAGCATTTAGTGAGTTTTGTCATGTTTTGAAGGGTAATAAGGATAATGTGGCAGTGTGGAAGTGGCACACATTTCAGCTGCATTTGTGATTAACGGCTTAAAATGACTCGTAATACACGCAGTATTTTTTTTAAACTAGGTTTAACGTTATTAATGAACAAATGCTTTCTGCTGTCTGAGTGTTTTCTTAATGTTGGATGAGTCGACTAGCCTGAATTAAAATGTGCGTTTAATGGACAGGGAAATACTATGTCACCAGGAATGTCCCTAAATAGAATAATCAGTGTACCATATGTCTATCAAGTCCCTGTACAGACAGCAGCAACAGTCACCGGTGCAGGTCACAGAGCAGAAGAGGCTTTTATTTAATCTGCTTCAGATGATGCTTAACGTTCGCACAACTTCTCTTGACTGTTCCTTGATACTACATACTCCAACATTGCTGGAGTGTTTGGGCTAACGCTGACAGTTAGCCACATTAGCTGTGGTACATGATAACGGCAAGTTCAACAGGCTCATCTGCAAAGTAATGTCAAAACTTACAGCTTCCAAGTTTGAAGTCAGTATTGATTGATCCTTGAGCTCCAGTTTTGAATGAGTTTTCCAGTTGATGCCAGGACATGTCCATCAAAAATAAACTTAATCCAGTGGGTATTCACTTCCTCTGATGGTAGATGAAGACCTTTGTGTTGGTTCTTGCAGTCTGCATTAGCAAGGAGAACAGTAGCGTCTTTGAGTATGTGCGTATCCCTCTACCTGCATGCATCACAACAACAGCACAGCACATTAGTTTTAATATGCTAAAACATGTATCTCTGCAATGACGGTATTGCATAATCCACTCTGTCTGTTATGCTTGTGCTTGCTTTCCTTCATTGACTAGACAGGTTGGACTGTTTTGAATGTGCGAGTAAGAGGTCATGCTTGTCCTGATAATTACAGTCCTCTGTTGTGTGGAGCACCAGGCTTAGCTGACGTACAAAGCTTCTCACATTACATAATGCGGTTGCTCAGAGGAAAACAAATGGAAAACAGGCAACTGAAGTGGGCCAGTGCTGTACAGTACTGCATATACAATATATGCAATGTCTATGTGACATGTGAATATATTTTTTTTACCAATGCGATAATTTACTTACGGTTGAGATACAGTTCATGTTGTGTGCATCTGTTATCAAAGCCCAGGCTGTTTTCCTGAGGAACACCGTGGTAAAAGCATGCATGCCTTGATGATGTGTTGTAGGTTTATAGTAATTTCAGACAAATTGTAGTGTTAAATACAGGTATTTGCCTAGTTTACTGTTGTTGCTGCTTCTTTCATCATTCGTCTCTTGCCATATTGCCCTTTGCAAGAAAATAGACCCTCTCTAGGTGCCATATATGTGTCTTCTTCCAGCAGTCATAAAAAAACACACACGCACACACACATCCAAATCCTCCAGAGACATATTACTGTAAATAGAGCTGTTACTTCCAGGCTTATATTGAAATATGATAGTCCTCACACAGTGCTTCTACTTCCACTTTGTCAGTTCTTGTCCAAGCAGTCACTCATTATCACCAGTTAATGGATGTTGTTAGAGAGCAGGGCTCAGTTTGAGGATTGGCAAAACATAAACACAGAGCCCGACTCGCTCCAAATACTGTACAGACCCACATCTGGACTTTCTTTCTCCTCTTCCTCTTTCCCTTTAGACAGCTTTCTCTCCCATTGTTTACATCTTGTGTATTTTTGACTGCATTACTTTACTGTTACTCTCTGTGAGTTTCAGGCACCAGTGTTTGTGGTTTTTGGAAGTTTGCCCCAGTGAGTCTTTGGAAAGTGACTTTCATCAGTACTCTCTCTCTCTCTCTCAGCCTCTTCCCTTTGTCTGTCTGTACATGTGTGTCTTCTCTTTTTTTCCTGACAGAGATTCAGAAGTTCAGGAGTTCCTGTCACACTGGAAACTCTGTAGTTTATTGTGTTAGAATACCTCAAATTGGACTGAATGTCCAATGTGTGACTCAAAAGTATGAAAGTATTATTGGAACAAAACATCATATTCACTGCAGCGAGTGTCGCACAAAATGTGATTGTATGAGTTTCTTAATTTATTTGTATTTTTGTGCAGCTGCTATAAAAAATAGGAGAGGGTATAACTGTTGTTGTGTTTGTGGGAGAGAGAAAAACAATTTTTTTAAAAATTGATCAATCTAACAGTTATTGTCTTGATTAATTGATTAATCTAGCAATTAATTTATTGATTAATCTAATGATTATTTATTATTCGATTAATATAATAATTAGGGCTGTCAGAGTTAACGCGTCAACGCATGAGATTCATCTGGAAACAATAACGCGTTAAAAAAATTAACGCATGATTAAACACATCACGTGACTTAGGTAGAGTCTGTCTGTGTCGCCACTGGAGTTGTCACCCGTCCACTGAAATACGGAATCAGAATAAACAACTGTGATGTGTTATTTTTCACCAATCTGTAAAAACGCATCCTTAAATTGTAATGGATTAACTGTATTGCATCCTTCAATACTATATAAGAAAGAATAGAAGAAAATACAAGTAATATTAGTATATATATGTAGTATTTTAACTGCGATTAATCAAGTTAATTTTTTTAATCATTTGACAGCCCTAATAATAATTAATTTGCATAAAATTAATATCAAAGACTCATTAACTTATTAATATTTCAATATTTTATTCAATCTTATTTAAAAAAAACAGACACATAAAGCACATTAGAATAATGATAATGGTGGCATATTTTAAAATTAGTTAAACACAGTGAGACAACTCAGACATTACTCTTAACACTGGGGCGATGAGGAAACATCTAGAAAATCTATCTTAAGTAACTTCTACAAACAGAAACTTGTTCCACGTGTTGATAATCCTGATAAATCATGCTTGGCTGCTGACAAAAAATAAACAGGGCAATGCTGCTGTTTCACTGCTGCAGGAAGACAGAGCTCTCGGTGCTGCATTTCCAGCACTCGTGCAGAACATTTGTCCTGCTGTGATGAGACATTTCCAATTTGTGGAGCTTAAAGACAAGCATACGGTTGCATCTCTCTAAAATACTCCCACATTTTAGATGATCACAGTGAGGCTTCCTCTCTACAGGCTGCTCTCCGGGTGAATCCATGCTCTGGCTGCAACAGTTCCTAGCAACGCATCAATGCACGTGACACAAATCAACTTTTTTAATCAATGACATTCATAAAATTGACAAATTGCCCCAGCCCTACAACGTGTGTATAAATAAATTACAAAATAAATAATATAGTATAATAGTAAAATAATTCTCTAATTGTAATCAGTTATGGTTACTGAGAAAAAAATATATAATTAAATTACAGCTACTAATCAAAATATTGGTGATTACATCTGAATATTCTTTTCAGTTTGCCTCTTCTAGTTGTTTCTGTGTTCTGTATTAGGGGTGCAACAGATTGCAGTTGGTCCCTCGTCCATAAAGATTGCCCCCCACAGTTTGGCCCACATCTGATCTGTGGAATAAATGTAAAAACCATAGTGTGAAATTAAGTTTTACTATCACTGTTAGTTTTTAAAGTAACTCCCTCAATCTGGATGCAGAGTTACAGTGAAAAGACAAGACAGATGGGTGCTGTGTTTTCCTCTCTAGCGCTGTGCTGTGGGACATGGAGTCTTACTCCTTAGTTAACACCAGTCGTAATCGAGAATATTGTCGACAATATTTTTGCCTTTCATCTGCGTGGGTTTGCTTGCATCGCCTCTAGTTAGGAAGCTGTGTTGAAAAAAGGAAGAGTGGCGACTGATTTAAAAGTCTCTTTCATTTTCAGTGGTGAAACTGAGAGACTGGACGTGCTTGTGATGGAAATAGATCATAAGACTGTGATGTTTATTGTAACTTTGGCGATGTCTGCTGCTGCTTTCTCTTTGACGAACAGCTGTCACTCATAGGAGTAGCCTGCAGCCTGTCTGTGACACAGCCTTGATTGTAGACTGGCTGTTACCCCTGATATGTAATCAAGCAGACAGTCTATTATAGTATACTATAAGAAAGTATAGAATTAGTAGTAGTAGTTGTAGTTGTTATTATTATTATATAGTATTTACTATTACGACTTCTTTTTTTATTTGTTGATCTGAAAAATGATCTGAACTGTGACTCAACACCTGTTGTACGATCCGAACAATGAGTTTTGTTATCCAGTGCAACCCTATTCTGTACCAAACCATTGTTTACATATATATATGGCCAAAAGGCTTGAGAATTGCAGCTTGCCTTGAGTGACCTGGGTTAACTCATGGAGAAAGAAATAGCTCCCAGCTGTGGCATTCACTACACAACATATTTTCACAGCACTGCATTTAGTCAGGTCACCTTTAAGCGTTGTTACCTGACATGAACTCCCTGTCTGTCACAAAGAAGATGATGATTAAAACAAGCTTCAATTTTTAAGATAGCCTCCCAGTGTTGTGGGAGTGAATTGAGTTCAAAGTGAACCAGTGAGGCAGACCTCGTGGCGCAACGGTAGCGCGTCTGACTCCAGATCAGAAGGTTGCGTGTTCAAATCACGTCGGGGTCAGTTGTTTTTGAAGGCCTCAAGTGTTAAAAAGTGCATACAAACACTAGGGAAAAAAGTGAAGATGTTATTCTGGTAAATTAGATAAGACTGACCACATGGAGCTGTAAATGACTGGCTGCTCTACTGTATATCTGTGTGTTTTCGTGGTTGAGCTGTCTTTTCTACCTCAGTTTAAGTGCATAGTGTGTGACAGAGCTGCATAACTTCAGACTGAGTTGATCTGATAAATTAATTACAGTATAGTGCCTTCAGGTGACTGTTAAAAACAACCAGAGTAACCGGAATTATAAGGTGAGGATGTATGGTAAATAAACAGGAGGCTGTTTGTGCATGCATATCTCGTTTCTATATTTACATTGTGAGAAGTAGGGCAGCGGGTGCACAGCGGGTGCACTGCCGGCTGGTTGCGAGGGACCACTCTGGATCAAATTTCCAGCAACTTCTTTTAAGGGAACCCCAGTCTGCTGCTCCTGCTGGTTATTATCAGAGTTTAGGCTCTGTTCAAACTCAGCACCATTCAGTCTGGAAATACATTTCTAAGGCTGTGTTGCATTATGTCTGGTGCCACGCCATGTTGGACACTGAAAGTGAAAAGTGAGCTCCTTTGGTTGTTAAAGGAAAAAGTTTGTTTTGCCTCCAGTGTAGAATTCACCAGCTGTGTGTGTATAGTGGTATTACAATATTTATACATGGTATTAGGGAAGTCTTTATTTGGTACATGAGATAATTCTGTGCTAAGCAGTTTTAAGTACAGATGTGGTGAACATGGTGCACTGTCTCAACATGTGAGGCCAAAGAGTTGCCACTCCCTCCTGAACCATTTACACTCCTGAGATTTCAGTGTCTGCTCTACATATGTTGTTCTTGAACCCACTGGGATTTGAACAGACACAGAGAGCTCCCTCTCATTGAACTGATCCTCCCTCCTTCCTTGGTGTGAAGGGTGAGGCGTGTGCTCTTGTGTAAAGTGTGTAAGAGGGTTTCATGGTCACAGTCTGTTGCTTCTTCACAAACCATGACCAGCACACTCGTCAATACAAATGAGTGTCAGGGTTTCTGGACCATACATGTTCCTCGAGGTCACATTACATAGTTGCCAACCTGAACTGAAAATTAAGCCACTTTGTAGATATTCAGTAATATTATTTTATTATTTGAAGTGGGGTTTCATGAGATGCTTATTGATAGTCACTGTATTAGCTGCAGTAGATGCAGTCCCCAGTTTGGAGAAGCAGAGGGGCACCAACATGGAAGCTAATCAAGGAACTGATGACTAATGGCAATTTCTAGGGGTGTAAGAAAACATCTATACTCTTGAGTATAGCAGTTTTATGTTTTGTGATACTGTATTGACTCTCAAAAACACCATCATGATACTGTGATACATGTGAAGATTTGTGGCAGTAGTTCTTTTGTTGTGTTTAAACCCCTGACCATTACAGCAGTGTTGGTTATCTATCTTCTTGCATATGCATATGGTGATGTGTTCATGTACTATGAACACCTTAAGTTCCTTAAGTTAGATTGAATAAACAGAAATCTATCACCTTGCACACAGTATCGCAATATATATCATATTGTAACCCCCCTGAGAAAAGGCAGCAAAGTGGTGAACCATTCTAAATATAGCGTACAATTAACCTGATGTGTTTTTTTCAGTTCACAGCAGTTCATTGCTTATATAGCGTCTGTGCTGGTACTCCTCTCTGCTTCTCCAAACTAGGTATGTGCCGACTGTAGCTAATACACTGACTGTGAGTATGTATCTCATACAACCCTAATAATCAGGACTATCCCTTTAAAGTCAGTCAGACAAATGTCCTTCCTCTCACATTTGAGAATCCAAAACTTGACCCTCAACACCCTGCATGCACACCATTCACAGATATGATGACGGAGTGAGCTGCCTCATTTCCTGATTGACTGAAGTTTATTCTAGTTTCCATGGCGGCTGTATGTGTTTTTGAGTTGCAGTTTAATCATTTGTCAACATGAGCACTGACATTATATTTCTATAACAGTCCACAATAAGTACATAATGATGTTTGTTCCACATTTAGATACTAGGCAACTCCTCCTCCTCCTCCTCCTCCTCCACACACAAACACAAATCCTAGAAAACACTCTTTGACCTCTCTGTGTTCCACATCTGCAGTCTGTGAAAGAGCTGTGTGTGTCGTGACATCTCCACCGCGGGTTGTCTGTTCTTGGTGATTCACCCTACCCCTGTGTTTCTCTTGGCTCGTTTAGAGGTCCCATCTGGCAAGCATAACCTCTGTGCTTATGAAATAATAAACAAAAGTGTGCCTAAATTGTGCTGACTGACTGCTGCCTCTATGAGTAGACAGAGTCTTGCAGTGCTCAACCAGTTTTACTGAACCAGCAGGCCTTCCCATGCAGGAACTACACTGACTTTCAGAGTGATTTGTCGCTTTTTGACATTGTTGGAGTAGAAACTGGCAAACTAAGTTGTCTTTACTTTGCCATTTGAAAATTACAGGGATTTATTCCAATACTCGGCTATTGTTGTGAATGTTGGTGTGGCTCTTTTGCATATAGAGTAACAATTTCTTTAAAGTGGCACATCCAAATGAGAAGATTAATTTATTGTTCTCTTCCTCTTCTCTTAATTTAGAGGTCTGTGCACCCATATTCTCACATACTGACATGTTTTCTCTGTGTTAAGACTAAACCTTATGTTAAAGGGATAGCTCTGACTATTTACTACCGGGTTGTATGAGGTACTTATTAGGGCTGGGCGATATGGCTGAAAAATATATCACGATATAAGTGTTTCATATCGGTCGATATAGATAATTATTGATTTTTTTTTTTTACCTATTTGAAATAAGGACCAGGAGAAAAAAAAAGTTTAATTTAAATACTTGTGTCAATGTGCAAATATAGACATTAAATAAATGCTTAAACAAATAAAATACGCAAAGTGTTTTGTAAATATGAAATTAGTGTACACCTGTGCTAAGCCGTAGCATGTCCTTCGCTAAATGATATGCCACTGCCCCCGTTATTTCTTTGTAACGTTTTGATTTTTGTCATATGGCACTGCTGCCGAGTACCTCTCCATGGTGGTCTGTTGCCGCTTGTGTGGTGTTTCACCTGTACCAGCAGATGTCGATGGCTGTGGCTGTTGACACTGTTGTACTGC
>JAJHUR010090265.1:0-11529 GCA_027495735.1 Lutjanus campechanus | reverse complement strand
TTCAAGAGGTCTTCTCTTCAATTGGGTTAACTGGCTGGAAATAGCTGATCAGTCATGTGAGTTAAATGTTTTTACTTGAGAATTTTTTTTAGAATAGGTGTTGTTGTGGAATGACCCTTTAAACTGGTGAGTTGGAGTTTTGACCACTACAGGGTTCCGGTCAGAGAACACACGGTCATCAGGTAGATTTAAACTCTTTACTGGCGGAATGAGAAGCTGTACATGGTGCAGCATGGGAGTGCATGAACACTCACACACAGTTTATCATCATTGACTTCTGCACCAGAGATGACTGCACTGCCGAATGAACGGAGTAAAGAGACACGGAAGTAACTCGCGATACGAAACAGGATTTCAAAATAAGAGTCTCCAAATCAAAATAAAAGTCTTTGAACTAACAATGTCAATAACATGAAGAATTCACAACAGGTGTTTTCACCTCTTATTAAGCACAAACTTGCACAAACAAAATTAAGGAAGTTTTTTTTCAAATCTTGCCATTTCCATCAACCCTTTCTGATACAATACTTAGTAGAAGTAGTACTTAGTCATAAAAACACATTGATGGAAACATGGCTGTTTTTGAAGGTGTTTCTTTTAATGCTTGATAATCCTGCTGTCTTCTTGAACCTGCATGCACTCTCACTTGACCTTTAGGTTCTATATATATTTTTTCTCATGCCTATGCTTTAAAAAGTCAACACTGGCGTTCATATATGAGGACTCAGGTGTTTACATAGCCCACTGACACAAGCAGGCCATTTCGCAGAGAGATGAAGCAGCTTTGTGCGTAATCAAAAACACAGCAGGCCTGAACGCAGCATCATGAAGAAGCACTTAACTGCTGAATCCGACTATATCCCCTCTGCTGCAGCACAAGATACCTACAAATGACAGTTACCTTTGGGGTCGAGGCTCTCAGGGCGAGGCAGGGGGATGTGTGTGCCAGGGTGCCATGACAAAGTTATGATTATTATTTCAAGGCTGAGGTGAGGAGAGGGTTATTGGGGAAAAGGGAGTGGGGCGGCCGTACCACACAAAAAGCATGCATAATAACAACCAGGTGAGAGAGCTTCGTAAGCGCGCTGGAATGCAACAGACGACTGAAACTCCGTCTGATTTAAAAAATAAAAACGAGACTGAGAATTAAGTTGAAGAATACACAGAAGAGCAACGGAGGGATTTTGTTTATGTTCTCCTTGTCTAAAACACCATACTTGACCCTCACAAATTGCCAAGCTTGCAATCATAATAGAGTTTAAGTGCAGACGGCACAAGCCAAACTTGCTTTCATAATAAAAATCTGTTTATTTTATGCCAGAAACACCATAGATCTCTGGCAGCTCGCCTTTCGCCTGCTTTACTCTCCAACCAGAACTCCTCTTCCTCCTTTATTTATCTTTCAACAAATCTAACCACTCAGTCAGTCAGTTAAGGCCCGACATTCAGTGGGAGTCAATTACAAGACACCTTTTGAAAAGTCCCTGAAGACCTGTTGGTTTGTGGTGTGAACAGCGGTATCACGTTACACATCTAAAGTGGGCTGCAATAGGCTGACGGTCATTAGAAGGTGTTGAGCTACAATATGGCTAACACCAGCCCTACAATAACCACTGTGGTTATGACTTTTCAGCGGCGGTTAGCATGGCCTACTGTGGAGTTTGATCAGCTCAAGCGCTTTGGAGAGAATTAATGTTGACTTGTAGCCATTAGCGTTTTACCAAGAAATATATAGACCTGAATATTTATTTGCGGGTACATAATTCGAAACAGATTTGTGACATGCGTCATCTGAATGTTTGTTTTGCTGTGCGGTTTAGCCAAAACAAGAGGTTAGTGAGTTTAGAGAAGGCAAAAAAAGGATGTTTTAGAATTTAACAATCTTATTTTTATCATTGTTTTGGGGCAAAATATATTTTATGAATCCATGGTGTAAAAAAGTTCAATATACTGACAATAAATTCAAATTATGACTTAATTTCTGCTAGCATAATTAATGAGCACCCCCTAAAAACTGATCAAGTACTCATTGCTTTAATATGTGAAACATTGTTAGTATCTTCCTGCATTTTATTGGTGCACACTTGTGATTCCCTAAAAAAACAAAAGACAAGCTGTATAATCATGTTATTATCCAGGCGACTGTCTTTATATTTCTCAGTGTAATACATGCATCCTTTAATTTTTCTCATTCTTTTTTTAACTGCCGCCATCTGGTTTTAATTAAGGGGCCATCTGGATACCCACATACTCCCCACCCCACCCCCCAACCCCCAAAAGATGGAAAGTTTCACATGTGTGCAGCGCTCACTTTTATACCTGAGAGGTGAGCTCCTTGCAAAAAGCACTGTGGCTGGACAGTGAAGAAGAAAGTTGTTTTAGCTGAGATGTTTCATCTCTTTGGAATGGAAGGCAAGAGGCGATGGTGCTGAAGTGAAAGTCTAGATGAAACAGATTAGATATTTGTCGAAATTAATAAGACTTAAGGATTTTAAGAAAGTCATATGTAGGCTATTATTGTTGAAGTCATTCAGGGTCAAGCTTTTATCTTTCACAGAGGGATGTGGCCTTAGTAAGGATATTTTTAAATCAAAGCAGCTATACTCAATATTTCTATGATAAAAATGTATCAAATGACAACATTAAAACAATGTGAAAATGTCTTTAAAGTGCTCTATAGCAAGTTTCAACTCATTGTTTGGCTTAATTTGTTTAGTTCAGTCTCACCTCTCTAATAGAGTCATTTTCCACCAGACCACGCAGGTGTTTCCAGTCTACAAGCTGTAAAAAACCCAAAGTTAGCAACTAGCTGGTGAACATTGTGGGGCATTTAGCAGCTTAAAAGCCAGATATGTTTATGGTGGAGACCAAAACTGAGCTAAAAGAGAGTGATTGGACTTGCCAGTACGCCAGAAATAAGGCTAATAATAAACGGGCAAATGAATGAGAATGTTGCTCCATAACTGCTGGATGTGTAAACACCTGGATGTGCCTCACCTTCTCCTTCCAAGCCCGTAGGAGAACCTATGGTCGCTGCGAAACTCATGAAAAATGCAAAAGGCTCTTTCTAGTGCCAGTGTTTGATTTGTGTCTTCTGGGCTACTGTAAAAACATGGCGGACTCCATGGAGGAGGACCCGCGCCCTTGTTCCAAGGTAACGAAAATGCAACAATTCTTTCTTCCAGATGATTATACAATAGTGAAAACATACTTGTGAATATTATATTCTATTTCTGCTATACTCTGCCAATAACCCCCCGTACACACTGAACCTTTAAGAGGTAAGTTGAACTAACCTCCCCACCTCACAATTAGATTGTATATTTGTGAATTTGCCTCAGTCATCAATTGTACAGATGACAGTTTTAGTGTAACTGTCAACACCAAAAGTCTGTTATTTAAAATTCTTCTAAATGTCTGCCAACCCTTAAAGCTAGTCTACATCCCTAACAGCTGCCTCCCCACCTCCACCCCTTCAGCCTTCATCCAGCACAGGGATTCCCCTCACCCTCTCCCTCTGTCTGTTTGTCTTGACATCTTTTACCACCATGCTAGCTGCTCTGTGTCCATCCTTCAGCTTTTCTCCCACGGTCGAGCGCACAGTCAGGCTACAGATGGCATGGACCTCCACCCATTCTGAGTACTCCACCTCACAGGCTCATACATACCTGTGGCTGCAGCTGCAGCAGTACAAACATACAGAAAGCCTGCATTCCTATACACCCTGTGCCTGCTGCTGCTTAGTCTGCTTAGCATCAGCCACTGACTGTTGAATTGCTATTATGTAGTGTTGTGGCAATGTTAGTATAATGTTAGATGATGTTGAAGGTAAATGAAGCACACTGCAGCAGCTGCAGCCCAGGCCGCAGCCATTGTCATGCAGCACGTCAATCCTTCGTATACATCCTCCTATATACACAAACAAAAAATTTTCATACAGATTTTTGTATTTATTTATTTTTTGCGTTAACTGTACAAACATTCTGCAATATATTTTGAGGCTGAGAAGTCCTTAAATTGTTTAGAAAAAATACATTTCAACATCTACAGCTTTATAACAACTGGCAAACTCCATCTACTGAGGGGGATCATGTGATACAACTGAAAGCTTCAGGACAACTACTAAATCAGTCCTTCCAGGATTTCACAGTCTTTTCTGGGGATTGTTGCAGCCAGAAATGCCCAATTTCACAGCGGCTTTTCTAAGAAATTGTGATGGATGTTGCAATGCACTTAGGCGTTTCTGCAATGAAGAGAAAAAATGTGATTGCTGTGATTTTGTTGTGAGTTGTGATTTTTCAGATTTTTGTTATATATAATTTGTCAAAAAAAAATCAAAGGCAACTTATTCTGTTGAGAATAAACCCACACTCTGTTCTGAGTGTTCTAGGTAACCAAAATCAAAAGGGTGACCATTACAGGTGGGGGTGGGGGGGGTTGGCGGTTTCCACAAAGATGCAAAATCTTTTTGGAGCTCAAACTCAGTCAAAACAACAAGCACAAAATTATGAAATACAAAGGTGCACAGAGCATTGATAACCTTGTGTCCTTTTCAGTAACTGAGACAAATTTAAAAAAGAAATACATAAAAAATAGAAAATAATAAAATACTGAGTTGGCTCACTGAGACATACAGAACATGAATGATGTTTGGGCGGGGGGCTGCTATAATTGGTGGAACTCACAGGAAGCTACGATAATTGGTCAAACTTGTGGAAAAGTTGCAGTGATTGGACAAAATTGCAAGGTCATGCAAAATTCACAGGGACTGACTGAATTTGTGTTACCTGTTAGATAGCAACATTGCAACATCCTGGAGGGTCATGAGTCTGAAATCATTTTGGTCAAAGCTGGCAAAAGGTTTTGGTGATGGATTTGCTTTCTCCACTCACAAAATCTCCCAAGTCAGCTCCTTTCAAACAAAATCATGACATTCATTTCTGAATAAATGCTGTAAGTTTCATTTTCTGTGAGCTCATGCTGTACATGCAGACAGCAGCATCAGCACTGTGATTTTGAAGAATTATTAACCTCCTTACTTGTGCCATACCACCGCTCCTTTAACCCTCTCACCTCTCTGTCCAAGAGACACAAACCAACAAAGGCGTTCACTGCCTCGTGAATATATTCCCAAAGTAAAAACACTTCTTGGAGCTTTTCTATCAGACCCTATTTTGACTCAACCTGTAAACTAAAGTTCATTTAATTAAGCGGTGAGTGAATGTTGGACCCATTTAACAAACAAAGCTCTCTGCATGGCATTTATAATTTGCTTAAACTGAAAGCATCAGGGATGGACCTCATCCAGGTAAAATAAAAGACACTTGTTGTGGAAAAACTGCCCATGTTGAAAAGTTAACTGTGTAATTTGATTTTGTTATTATAGAGATTTTAAACACATTTTTATGTCATAATGTTGATGAATTTGTAATAATCATAACTCCACACCTTTGTCTTTTATACAACCATTAATATGCTTTCTCACCAGGCTTTAGGCCTGAGTAGGGGTGTCAGGCTTGAATGTTGACAGTAACAGTGAATTCCATGCCATATTTTCTTTTAGTTAAATAGCTTGTATTCTTATGCATATGAAAATAAACAGCATGAGCCAAGTTGTGGAGTTATCTTACATACTTTCCATGTTTTGCAATGGCAGGATTATTAAGAGCAGGTTTTCACACAAGTGAGGACCAATGTGCTAAAAGTTAAAGCTGGAGTAGACAGTTTATTTTTGGCGTCATCAGGCAATAGTTACATAAAAACCTTTGAGAATAATGTAATTCAGGTGGTTTGAAAACCAGACTTCTGTTCCTCCTCTTGTATCTGTTTTAAGGCTTTAGAAAATCTATCCTATGACGGGAGAATATGGACAATCACAGGTCGGAGGACAGTTGACTGCTGGGTCTCATTCCCAAAACGTCAGAATTTGACAACCTGGTAATGACAGTCAACAATCACCCATCTTCTCCAGGACAAATTGCTTTTATATATTTGACCTGGGTTAATGACTGTTGTTAATTGCATTAGTTACACTCAGTTATGCTACCCTGTTTATCATGCTAGGAACCTGGTCTGTCATTTGAGGCCCTGTACACTTTACAAACAATAAAAAGATAATTTAGTGGAACAGTTCAAAAAGTTGTGAAATGGTCCTGTTTTCTATGCAAGAGTTTGATGGGGAGAACAATGCTACTCTGTAGTCTGTTGGCTAAATATGAAGCTACAGGCCAAACCTGGTTAACATGGCTTAGCACAAACACTGAAAACATGAGGAAAAGTACTTCTGTATCCATCTATTCAAATTCATCTCTTGATTTCACTGTACCATGTATAAAAAAAAGTAAGTGCCATCTTAAGTTTGTAAAACTTAACATCACTCTTCAGATCTACTGAAGAGACAAACTTAAGAAAGCGCTTTGAATGAACTTCTTAACCTAAGTTGACACAAATTATCCCTTAGTTGAATAAATTCAAAAAGGCTTTGCTGCTGGTTGCTTTTTTTTTTCATTAAAGTTTTTTCAACCGTTTTTTGACAGTGAAAGAATAAAAAGAAGAAAACAGCTGCAAAAGTAAACGACTTTGATCGACTATATTATTCTAATGCTGAATCTCAAATTAAGCTGGAATCTGAGCTAAAATAACAGTAATCATAACAATATGTAAAACTGTAGGTTGTTATGACTGTGTTTAATCTGAATTTCATGATTAGTTGTGACTTACACATATACTGTTTGACTGTTCAAGTAAAATTTTATTATTGTTTGCCATGTCTGTGTAAATATGAATAAGTGTGCATATGTTAGCCCCAACCAGTCCCATTAAATGCATCCTAGGGTTTGTAAAGACCCTTCAGAGAGGCACACCTGAGCCGACTCGTAAAGTTTCCAGGCGGAGTGACCTGTGCAGCTGTCGGCCCGCCTTGCTCGCAGGCTGGCTGCTTGTTCCAGGTCCCTCACTTTCACAGCTAACGCATCACCTGCAGGGACACTCAATCTCTCGCCTTCGTCATAGTTTTTTGTTCTTGATTTCAATGCATGCTGTTACTGTGGGACATGATGAGTCAGCTTCTGGGGTACATTAATTTAAGAAGTTCTTATCAGTAATTCAGCCCCTGTCAGCTTTCACCAGCACACACACCTGCACAGTCACTTAAATACCTGTTGTGGTTCCAAACCCCTCATTCACTTTCCCTCCAAAGCTTTTCCTTCCACCGACACTGGATAAGTGCATGTTTGTGTACAGCTTAACATTCTTAACAACCTGCTCACATAAACGTGCATACAAACACACACTTCATGCGCATAAAAACACACACACACTCGCTTCCCTCCTGTAGGTCTGCGTCCATATGAATATCCAGCTCATGGCCAGCAGGGTGGAAGGTGAGCCTTTCCCATTGGGAGCTCTGCCAGTTTTCTTTTCATTACCCTACCTGGGGGCTGAACCCCCACTATCACAATAAGCTTTATTTTTATCGACATGTCCAGACGGAAGCGGCATTCCTGGGAATTAGGCTCAATTTCACTTGGCCTCCAGTGTTTTTAGGGAATACCTTGCTCCCACAATTGCCCCCTCATCCCCCTCGTGTTTTTTTGCATATGGAACATGCTGCTCACTCAATATCATTTCTTCGCTGATATTGTATATTGTTATTCCAAAACTCTGCAGATTTATTCCAGTTGTTTGCCTTTCTGAAAGTTTTCGTTGCAGCAGACAACTGAACACTCAGTCACTCTGGTTACACTCATCATGCTGGTTTCCATCTGAACATGCCAAAAGGTACATGTCAGAGACTTCTTTATCAGATTATAAGCAAAACCTGCTTGGAAATATGTATCAGGTTGTCTGACAACCACTGTCTAATATTTGTCTAGCACTGTGTGTTAGTGTTAGTAGTGATATGTCAAGGAATGGTTGCAGATGTTGTCACAGAGCTACACTGCTGACTGTGAATCAGCTCACAGAGACAAGAGAGAAGCCTGCTTGTCATACTCAAGCACTGGAAAAACACTGTCACATTAACATACACACGTATACACAATGCTCAACATATATCAGAAAAATACAAAGACAGTGTGACATAAAAATGTACAGAAATAAGATGCATTCGTGAACCCACAATGTTCAGCCAGCTGACTTCTTAGACCGAGAATCAACCACCAGTATAGTAAAGCGTTTTAAAATTACAGTAAATTTGCTGTCAGTGAACAACAGAAATAGCTGAGTGCACTGATGCACCAATCAATTTGGCCAGTGACCAGAATCAGACAGTCTTCAGTTTGACTGACCATGACTGGTAACTTTCAATCTGACTGGAACTATTACAAGTCGAAACAAACTATCTTCTTTCACGCTTGAATAACACCTTGAAAAATACAGAAAAAAACACAACAAAACATCTTTAAATAAATGGTAATGCACAATAGATCTACGATGCCCATAGGGATCACACTCAAAAGGTGCCAACAAGTGGAGGCCTACCTCTGGGAGCGTGGTTTTGGTTTTGTATCCCAACGCTGCAACACTGAAACAGGTGAGAGGGTGGCCATCTAGGTAAACAAGAGTCACCCCAATGTTGTTCGTAATGCAAGAGTAGAAATTGCCATCCTGAGGCGGCTGCAGTGTTTGGATCCGGACACTTGTAATATCATGAAGTGGAATGGATTTTTCTATGAAAAGGCTTGAATTCAAACTCGTAGATCAAAGCCTGCATACATGCATGCCAGAGATTGCCAGGGACTTCCTACGACAGAGCTGAGACCAACTGTTCATCAGCTGGCAACAAGTCTTCACCACCTGCACTCAATCAGAATTGTTCATGCAGACCTCAAACCGGACAACATTATGTTTGTGGACCGCGAACAGCAGCCACTGAGAGTCAGGTTGATTGACTTTGGTCTGGCGCTTCCAATATCAGCCTGCCAGCCTGGTCTCAATTTGGGGACCATCTGTCACTGGGTGCCAGAAATAATACTAGGTCTTCCTTTTTGGGAGGCCATACATATGAGGTCTCTGGGCCTAACAGTTGCAGAACTGGTTATAGGGAGCCCCCTCTACCCCAGGAACACGGACTATGATTTTCTCAACTTCATCAAAGAGACTCAAGGCCAGCCATAAGACAATGTGCTGAACCTTGACGTCGTACTCAGCTGCACTAGAGACTCAAGACACAAGAGGAGTTTGTGCACTAGACAGACTACTATGGTACAGAAACAAGATACTTCAGACTTAGGTGTCTTGTTGACCTTGAGCAGCTGATGGTGACGGACACAGAGAACCAAAGTGATCAGTATTTGTTGATGGACCTAATTAAAAGGAAGCTGAATCTGAACCCTGAGAAATGCATCACACCCGTGGAGGTTCTGCAGCATCCTGTCTTTGCTCAAAACTTACCACAGAGCTCCTGTGCTGACGACTTAAACACGATAGATGTCACCAGAAAACTGTCACCACAGGTTTGAGAGCTCCCGTACAGACATCTGCATGGCGACACCAGACATTGAAGAAGAAACATCAAAACTCAGTCAACTCTTCCTTGTATCAGACAACAGGACCAGAGAACGTTCACTGCAGGGTCAAGAGCTCCCCTGCTGACGTCCTAACTGAACCCAGTCAACAGTGTTCTGATCATCAGACAAGCAGGATCAGAGAACAGTCAATGCAGGGTCGCGAGTCCCTGTGCCAAGACCTGGAAACAGATACCTCAAGAAGGAACACCAGAACTCAGGCAGACAGCAATCAGACCGAAGGACCAGACAACAGTCACTGCAGGGTTGAAAGCTCCTGTGCTGACATCTGCATAGAGATACCGGACACTGAAGAAACACCAGAACTCAGTCAACAGTCTCTGGTCCTGCCATATCAGATGGTAGGACCAGAAAACATTCACTGCAGGGTCCAGAGCCCCAGTGCCGACACACGCACAGAGACACCAGACCCCTAAGAAAAGACATCAGAACTCAGTAAACAATTTTCCTTGTATCAGACAGTAGGACCAGAGAACGTTCATTGCAAGGTCAAGAGCTCTCCTAGTGACACCCTAATTGAACCCAGTCAACAATGTTCTGGCTATCAGACAGCAGGATCAAAGAACAGTCAATGCAGGGTCAAGAGTCCCCCTGCCAACACCTGCAAAGAGATACCTCAAGAAGGAACACCAGAACTCAGTCAGCAGTGTTCTGGCTATCAAACAGCAGGACCAGACAACAGTCACTGCAGGGTCGAGAGCCCCGGTTCCAACATCTGCATAGAGATACCGGAAACTGAAGAAACACCAGAACTCAGTCAACAGTTTCTGGTTCTACCATATCACATGTTAGGACCAGAGACATTCACTGCAGAGTCGAGAGCCCCAGTGCCGACCAACAAAGTTCACTTGCCTGGATCAGAGGATGAGTGGATGTCCAGCCTGAGACCAATGCTGGCCATGATGGCTTGTTAAGGCGCCTTGTCAGATGGATTACAGACACCATCCACCATTACCTCCCCCTGCATGGCTGAGCAGCCACGAACCACCAACACCTCACCCCAAATTTTGTTATCTCAAATTAAGAGAATTCGGTTTTGTTCCTCTACTCCTCTGCAAAAAAAAAAACAAAAAACAAAAAAAACAAAACAAAAAAAACAAAAAAAACAGGGCCAAGACATCTCTGCAGCATGTCAATATTCAATTTAAAATGGTGTTTTGCTTTTAATAAATATTACACCTTCTGCGATTTGAAAGTTGCTGTAGGCCATATTGTAATTTCAACACAATTTCGATTAACTGTCCTACTAATAATAGAGAAATACAAAATAAAAAAACATAAATACATTTAAAAATAAACTAATTATGCTTAAAAAAAAGTAAATTGGAAAATTAAATGGGGGTAGTAAATAAAAAGGACATTTATTTATTGAGTCATTTATTATTTATTTTTAATTTTGGCAGTTCCATAGTTGCAGCATCATGCTGTACATCCTATAATACGTTTACAAGTTACTCCAGCAGCTTCTCCTGTTTGCTCCTGGAAATTAACATTATCATATCATATCCAGTTGTTTTGTGTGTATTCTTAAATAAAAATAATGTTTAAATGTCCAAACTATGCGAAATATGTTTGGTGTGCACAGAGGGGTGGTCACACATACATACACACACGTGCACTCAAACAGGAGAGCCTGTCTGTTTTTCATCTCTCTCTTTCACTCTCTTTCACTTATTTATTCTTTTCTGTCATGATCTCCTCAAGAAACTCAAGTCAATAATTAACCTGGCCCTTTTCTCATTTTAATCAGCTTGGCAAAATAAACCACGTTCCATATTAATTTATTAAGCAACGTAATGTTTTTTCCTTTCATTATCGGGTGAGCGTGTTGTTTTATGCAGGATGGTTTGTAACTCTAGCCGTGACCATGTCAGCACGTCTGGTATGAGAGAGAGTAGGAGAAACACTACTATTAGTGAAAGAGGTTAAACCACTGGCTGTGGAAACTGTATCTACAGCTTCTGGGTCAAACCACAAGCATCAAGTTATCAAGTCCAATACA
>JAJHUR010090262.1:2285-15648 GCA_027495735.1 Lutjanus campechanus | reverse complement strand
ATTAGCAGGGAGTGTCTCCATCGGTGGAGAGCCTTCTTTATGTTTGAGTCACATTGAGACTCAAAAGAAGAGAAAGCTGCATGTTTAACTCTTTTTTTTTTTGCATTTCCCCCCAGTTGCAACTATTGATATTCGATAGTTTTGGTTTTATGTGTTTGGCTTTTAAAACACAATCTGTCTCTGAAACGTCTGGCACTACCTCAGTACTGATGGAGGTAAAGACAATATCCATTGTGGGAGTATTGAAAAACAACATTCAAGAGAACAAAACAGCAATGTGTATTTTCCAAAAGCAATATAAGAGATAGCTATTTTTTTCTTGCTGTTTTCATAGTGTGCCCAAGATGTAAGACTGGAATAGGAACACTGATACATGGTTTTCACCAGTGTATTACAAGCCTGGTGAGCCCCCACTGTACCTAAGCATCTGGGAATTTTCTTTTCAGTGATGTACTTTTGAATATTTTCACATCTCCATTTAGTCTTTAGCACTAACTTAATGTATGGTCGTATGAAATCTGTGTTATTGCTTTTTTTAAATTCTCAATTCTGCGATTTTGGCTGTGATGATATCACAGAAGCTATAGGGCCCTACCTTATCGTTGCCATCTGTCTGTCGCTAGCCCATGCAAACACTGGACCCCTTCAAAAGATACTTGCCACTGGGTCTAATAACTTTGCTGGGGGAAACTCTGTGATACATACTGTATGGACCTGCCCATGTCTAAAATTTATATTATACAGGAACTACCATCCCCACAGAACCAAGAATAACTCTACTGGTTGCACATCTATGATAAAAGTAAATAAAAGCAAACTTGGATTTATTATAATTGTCCTTATCACAGCCAACAAGTGTATAGCTGTGCAATGGGAAGATGCACAACCACCCAGCAACACATATTCCACATGAGCAACATAACACAGTATGCAGGGATGACTGTGTGTGGGTTGTAGCCTGGGGGTGGGTTATGGGGGGTGAAGGGAGGGTGGTGGTGGGCTGATCTTACATCTATGTAATTATATTTTTGTACACTGCTATGTTACTCAGCCCGAGGGCTAAATAAATATAATTATGCTATAAAACCAATAAAGATAATGTTGGAAAGTTCTTTGGAAGTTCCTGTGACAACTGTTCACAGCATGATCTGTAATTATACAAAGTCACTGGTTCCCAATCTGGGGTTCCCGACCCCATTAGGAGTCATGAAACCTCGACGGGGAGTTACAAGCCCTTCTTGATTTTAAGGGGTGTGAGGAAACTGTATATCTCAGGATTTCATAAAGGAAAAAGGTTGGGAACTATGGTTCTAATTAACATTGCAAATGCAAACCAATAGAAGTCAGACTAATGGAAGACAGCAATAAAAAAATAAAAGAAGTTACACTATAGTATAGTACACTATAGTTACATGCAGTTTATTGGCACATCAAATAAACGTGCAGCTGCAAGCAAAACCATACAAATAATCATTTTGCCTGTCTGTGTATAAAAAGGATCGAATGAGGTATCATTTGACTGGAGAAGTTTTGGCGCTATTTGGTTCTGCAATCTACAGTAAGCTAAAATCAGTCAACAATAATAGTTCCAACACTCTCTCCACAGATACACACCACTAGAGATGGGTGAAAAAATCAGTTTTTGGGGGGAGGGGGGTAAAGTGGTCTTTTCAAGTCATTCAGGGTTGATACAACAAATGCAGCCATTTTGCAGGTTGTCAGACTTCATTTTGACACCTGCCTTCAACCTAATCAGTCACCCATCAACCATCACCTCCATGCTGACAGTTGCCATAGGAACCAACAAGGTGCCTCTGTCCGAGCATGAGAAAAAACCCTGCAGGGACACAAGTTTGACGGCAGAGGCATTTACGCTCATTATGGGTTCCAAATTGGTTTTCACAGCTGATATGTCAGAGTGTGAACGAAGGCTCAGGACTCAGACGTCTTACATTGGTGCCTTTGGGATGATACATGTTTGATTCTTACAACTTCAGTCTGAAAATCAGTAGCTCATCAGTCAGACTGTGTTATCAATTTAATTAAAAATAGGTAACTGGAACAACCAGTGAGCACCACAAAAATGAAGAAGCGTGCAAGCTTGTAGATCCAGCTTTACTCAAAACAAATCTGTTCCAGTGTGATATCTTTTCATACTGCGTTCAGTCACACTTTACTGAAAACACGCACAAACAGCTCTCCAACTGCCACATTCTTCTGTTTCTGAGCACCTCTATGGGGCAGCGGCTGGGTTTTATCAGGTAAACTCCCAGCTGTGCGTCCTCTTGAGTAGACACATCTGTCTCCTGATGTGTGTATATATCAGATATACCATGAGGCCGTAACAACATCAGGGCAAATGACGACATCTGGCAAAGAGCTAACCCTGCTCCTCTTGCACTGTACCCCCCTCCTCCTCTCCTCTCCTCTCCTCTGTACTGACCACAACCGCTGGGAGCAATCAGAGCGTCACGTCTGAGCTCCGCTGCAATAAGAGCCAACCTCCCTCCTTCCTTTTTTTTTTTGCCTCTTCTTCTCTCTTCTCTTTCTTTCCTGGTTGTTTTCAGGAGCAGCAGAAAACCACAGGGCTCCAGCAGGCCTCTCGACTCTCTCCACCCCCCTCTCTGTCTACGTCTGGGCGAAGGACAGCCATACTTGGAGCCCCCTCTTTTTAGCTGCTTCCCTCCCCCTCTACAAGCCCAGATGTATATATTTAGCTCATCTCTGCCTCTGTGTAATTAACAGATGAAAATTATAACTTTGGGACGGGAGGATGACGTCGTCGTTCTCCTTGGCTAAAGATGGAGCTGGACCCAAGCGTGCGTCTCAGCCAACTGGCCCGAAACCGGGCAGCGGTCCAACATTTGGGGCGTGGTGCAGGCGATGCTGAGCCAGGTTGTGAGGCTAACTGAGCCAGAGAGGGGGTGAATAAAAGAGAGCAGAACTCTGCAGAGTGAAGTCTGAGTGTTTATTAGAGCAAGCGAGATGGCCTGCCTGCCTCCAACAGCCCTGGAGTTTCCATTTGAGGTCATCTGGTTTTTACATTCCTGCCATGCACCACCGCTCACACCACGCTGAGGAAGTCCTGCATCGCACAGGATCGCACAGTCCAGCGATTCTCAAAGTGGAGTCCGGGGGTGTGGAGTAGCCATTTAGGGAGCAGCGAGGGACAGTTTAATTTCATGAGAAATACTCCTAAATTAGGGTTCGACCAGCGTATATACCACGAATCCTGGAAGATTTCAATGTCCCTTGCAAATTGAAGAAATTCTGGACAGACGTTATGCAAGATTTGGCATTTTTGCTTCCCCAGTTTCAGAGTGCAATTCACTGTTGTGAATATGGACAGCTGTACAGGTGCATTTCCTATGATTACATCACTTACAATCAAAAACTAGCAAGTCTACAATTTCGCTAACACAGCCAAACTTTATGCAAGTGCAACAACACAAAGCATAGCAATCCAGCTAATATTACTGACAAGTTCAACAACATGAAGGCCAGCGTGGAGTCTTTTATTTCACAAAGCTCACACCAGTGACTAAAAGACACCCTGGGATCTACTCATCTGGCGGCCTCTTGCTCAGTCACTCTCTCTTTTTCTCTTCTTCCTACGTCAACGTCCTCTTCAGTCTCTTAACTTCTGCCATGATGTCCGTATTGAGCCTGTTTCTAACACTGGGCCTGGAAAACACCCCCTTCTGTTTTGAATACCGCTTGTGGCATGAATACCGACACTCCCCTAGTGCTCTGAGCTAAACTAACTAGCTGAAGGCAGTTATCAGCTGTTAACACGAGTGGTTAGCTTACTTTAGCACCAAGCTTTCTGTCCATCAGGGAACTCATTGAGAGTTGAGGCAGAGCAGCTGGAGGACATCAGAGTGAAAACCAGAAACTATTTTCCCCGTAAAATATGATCCAGTCTCACCTAAATCAGTGACATAGTTGGTGAAGAATATTTCCTTTCTCGACACTGCGAGTTTATTTTTTAAATTCACTGAATGTAGCATACAAATAGCATGCATAACGTAGCAAACTCGTGGGACGGGGACAGCTGGACAAATTCACAACATCTAAAAGGATGAACTAAGATTTTCCGTTTTTTCTGTTTGTCCCACATTCCAGTCTGCTTCCCGTCCCTCATGACTCTATGCAGGCTCACGCTGACGACAACCTGACCTGTCACTTGGCAAAAAGACATTCACATGACATCATAATGAAATTTGAGCCTGACAAATCAAAGCTTCTCTCCTGTAAAATCAACATTTTCTCCAATCAAGAGTCTGAAGCCCAGAGTGAAGCCGATCACATGTGATGCAGATGCCGAGCAAAACATATAAAGCAAGCTTCGTTTCTCACACCCTGTGGACTGATACAAATCCAGACCTTTGCACCCCTCTTCCTCCTCCTCCTCTCTTCGTCATTACACAGTGGCACAAAGATGGTATACAGATAGTGCGTGCCATGTTTTGAATACACGCTATCGTTTGATCTGCCTGCTCCTTCCTGTTGACACACTGCAGACTCTAAAACCAGGCTGCAGACAGGGACGTCTCTAGAGGAGACTGATGCTGCTGGTGCTGATCCCTGGGGCGCTGCTCTTTGTATGTTTTATGTAAAGATGAGCTCCATATGCCAAGCTGATGCTGATGTTTCTGTGTCTTTAGCCTCTGTCACTCTGTGTTAGCAGTAGCCTTTTTAATACAGGGACTCAGAATCTGAGAGTGTCGACCCTGCAGAAATAAACTGTCCTCTGCGGTTGTCATGACTTGTTTCACTCTAGAAAAAAAAAGGTCATACCTCAAGGGGTCTCACTTGTCTCCATGTTTTGGCTGCCCAGTGGGAAGACAGCAAAGGACTGTGACACACACATATGTTCTCACTCACACTCGCACTGCTTAGAGCAAAGAGGAGCGCTAATAGAAACATACTGTCCTGTTAGTTTTCATTCTGTAAACTGAGCAGGCGGAGAAGACGAGGGTGGATGTACAAGAATCACACCGAAACAAACCTTTTATGGCACAAACTTACATGCAAATACCTAATGCTTCAAGGAGGACATTCAGCTGGGAGAAGCGTTGCTAAAAAGCGTAGCTGAATCAAATTGAAAATGTCTAATGGCTGCACACATTCAGACACGACTTGAAAAATGAAAGCAACAACAGCAGCTCTAAACAGGAGCATCCTAGAAGGAGATGACCAAAGAAGGTAACAGAGCAGTCAGCAATTGCTCAAAGTCACGGGTGAAATGAGAGAATAAGAGAGCTGGAATTTGAGAAAGGTTAGGGTATGAAAAAAAGAAAAACTTCCCCATTAACAAGGAGGCTGTAAGAGATACGAGGGAGAACACAGTCTGATGTGTGCAGAGTGACTAGATTTGCATGCTCGTAGTATTTTGGCTGATGTGCTATCTGGATAAGCGGTGAGTTTACATCTGCAATAGCTCACTTTTGAACGAGCAAAATCCACATAATAAACCTGCTCAGCTGCAATCAGCCACAATAGCAATTACTCAAAACACACAAACACATCAATTTGGAATAATCTGGAGTGAAGTGAGACTTACTGGCATGTTTTTACCAAACAGGGTGAGCCTGATGCTGCGCTATGCAAACTGATCTGAAGCAGACCATGACAGCGACCGATACTGGATTGTAGCTGCCCTGACTGCAACTGGAGTATCAAAACTACTCTGTCCAGGTAGGTTCATTATTGTGAGCTTGAAGAATTGTAGCCAGTTTACTACAATATTTTTTTTTTTTTACGTCTTTAAGGGCCGTCCACACCAAGAACTAAAACTGTAACTATAACTATAAAAATATTGCTGTAAAAAATGTTCTAACTCAAGTGGATGAAGGTGTGGACTCTCCCATCCATAATTTTTACAACAATGTTAGGAGGGAAGTCTGCAAACGTGACATGAATAAAACTTTACTATTGCCTCGTCCATGAACATGATCTCTGCCTGAGTCATTTCAGATGGATTCTCATCAGATGTGGTGGTTGTTTAAAAGTGAAGATAACAACTCCCATGATCCTACGCTACTTCACAACATCATCAAACTACACCTTCTGGCGTTATTAAGGTTGAAGGGTGGCCAATAATTTTGGGGCGTATGACCAAGAAAGTAAGTAATGCCCTGTACAACCACACAACATTCAATTCTTACACTTCTGTTTGTGTACCGGTTAAACTAATACATTATAACATCCTGCTTCAAGTCGTTATGCTTGGCTAAACTCATCTCGGCTTTAGCACCACATTTAGTGTACAGACATGTGCATGTATCTAATGCAAGCAAATAGCCCAAATGTATTTCTCAAAATGTCAAAAAAATAAACAAACTACAACGTCTGTACAATGTTGAAGAGGGATGACATTTTGGACCACTGGTAAACACACGCACCAGTATTATCCTCTGAGAGAATCTTAGCGAGCATGTAAACAGAGGCGGTGTTGTGCTGGACCAGCAATCATCAGGAAAACCACAGCACTCTATCTCTTCCCAGCATCCACAGCTCTTCATTAGCTTCCTGATAATCCCTGCCCCATGATTTTGCCAGATTGTCAAAACAAGCTCCCCCCTCCCCTCCGAGACTGCGTACAAATAGTAAGAAAAGACATGACTGGTGTGAGTATGTGTGTGTGTGTGTACGCGTTTGGTTGCTGCACATGCATTCACGCTGCAGCCCTGTTGCCCGGGTTGTTTAGGAAGTGGAGATAGAGGTCAGTGAGTCAGCTCACTAACCCCCATGAAGCGACTGTAATTCACTGTACCGCTCACAGTTCATCAACTCTGAACTGGCTGACTGCCACGAACAATATAAACATCCCCAGAGGAACCGAGAAAGTTACGAACAGTGAGCAAACATCATCACACTGCTGACCAGACAGAGCTCTTCTTCTGCTTTGTGACTTTCTGGCCGAGCCACAAAACCAGAACATGCTGTGATTCTTCTATAACAAGTTGATTACATACTTAAAAGAGACAGTCTGGTCAGCACGCCCCCGGTCTGGAGAAGCAGAGAGGAGTACCAGCACAGAGTTAAGCAATGAACTGGACAGTCAGCAACAAAAACAAAATGTATTTTAGCCACTTAAAAAAAGTCAGACAGCCTTTTCCAAAGGGATACTACATTTATAAAAGCAAAATATTGCTCTCGCCAAACCAACCACACTCCATAGGCAAAAATAGTCATTTTACTTTGCAGAACAGGGGAGATGCTGGTCTGCCACTGCCTCAAAGTGTCCGTTTGTTTGTGTTATTATGACTACTGTGTGTGAATTCAAACCATCCTTTAAAAACACTTTTCTCTCATTTAGAGATCTGCACCTCTACCCGTCTCTGTAGGCTGTATTACTTTTTAAATGATATCAAGTAGTGTGAGCTTTCCAGGTGATTTCTGTATTGTGTATCGTATTTTTGTATCTCTTTAATTATTCACTAATGATTAGAGAACCTGTATTCAGTTCTGTTTCCATGCATGCACTAACGTCACTGCAGCAAAAACATGGGACACTCAACAAAACTAAAAACTGTAGTTATAAACTTAGAAGGACAGAGAAACTCAACAGATGACACGATGATCCATCCAGCCTCTCTGTCTGGAGAGACACAAACTCTTTCCCACCTGCAATTCATTCACTGTTAATCAGAACATTAATTTTTATGCCGATAAACCGCAGAGTCCACGGCTGTAACTGCAGTCCATGCATCACTAAGGGGTAGAGTTTTGTTACCAGCACAGCCGACATCTGGACAGCGAACAACAAAAGCTTTATGGGTGTTAATAGTTCACTGGATCAGTAGTTCAACTTCGGAGCGCAACAAGGTACAAAAGTAATATAGTAAAAGAAAGAGCATCATAACTAATTACTTTTGATCAAACAATAAGTAAAGTAGTAGTAGTTCTTTATAAAGGAGTAATAAGTAAAAAGTAACTCATTACACTTTCTTAGTAACTTAGTAACGAGTTTGGTATCAAAATATATAACCCTGTATGTTAAATATTATTACATAGTCACTACACTGTGATAGAAGACTTTAGCCTTATCACTCACTTCTGGTACAACCAAGAACATCCAAGACCAGCATGTACGTACACACACTCCCTCGTTCTTGTAGTTTACGAGAGCAGTGTGAAATTTGGCATCGTTTCTGCAGGTTATGAGGGGACGTCCTGCTTTCTGTTTGCTTGTCTTCGCTTCTGCATTGCTTCATTGTGTTTCGGCTGTCACACTGGCATCATTCTCCCCCTGTGACTCATCAGGATTCAGTCCATTTTGTTATCTTCTGCCCCGCTTTTCCCTCTTAACGCCCCCCCTTTCCTTCTCCATCTCTCTCGCATTCCAGTGCAATCCCTGCTGTTCGTAAAAAGCCTCCACAGCTGATTGGAACGAGACACAGAGCAGCATTCAGTTTTCTGCAAACCCACTGGTTCTTATCATCAGTTTAAAAAATAAAAGGAAAACAAGATGGCAACACAAAGCAAAAAAAAAAAGTGCAAAACGTGAGGAAGACAAAACAAGATGCAGGATCCATCATAAATGGAGATCAGCAGCCCCTGCTTAACCCCTGTGGCCCTTGTTGCACACTGTGACAGGGGTTCCCTCCTGCCTCTTTAAGCTCTATACGGGGGGCCAAGTGTGTGACCAGGGGGGCCCCTAACCTCTGAACCTTGACCCTGATTCAAACTCGGCCTCGCTGCCTTCAGGCCGATCCCGTAGACAGATACAGACGGAGTCAAGTCTGCATTTCAGAACAAGACCCGACCTGTTCTCCATTCCTCTTATCAACCCGAAGCCCCTCATGTACAGTGCTGCATGACAGCCTCATATTTCCCTGCACAGAAACAACACACACACATCCACACACGTCCACACAGTGTCAGCGTCTCAGCAGGCACAAACACAAAGAGGCACTGACGCAGGCCAGACCATCAACAGGCTGAATCTAATTAGGTCTCATCTGTTTCTGAGAGAGGCTTTGTTTCACACCAAACCTCCCAGAGCCTGCAAGTCAGACGCCACATGAAACACATCCAGCTGGGACACAAGAGCGGACGAGTGCCCCCTGCACGAGGAGATGATGACTGTGTAAAAGATCTGACACTTTTAACAGGTAAATATGTTGAAAAGAGGAAAAAGAGAGAAATGAAGTCAAATGAAAGTTTAGGGCAGGGCTCGAAATTAACTTTTTTTCCCCCTCAGTTTCCCACAACTGTGCCTAATTCTAGCTTTCAACTGTCCCAGGCTATACAACCTTTATCCCAATTTTTTTTTTTATTCTGTATTTTTTCAGGCAAGAACATAACCGTTGAGATTCCAAATATGTGGTGAGTTTATCCAAATAAGTTTCTCTTCTGTCCAAGAAATGTCCCAGACGCCACATCTTCGAGTCCCGGGTGCTATTTTTATTGTCCCTGGGACAGCAGGACATCCTTAAGTTCCAGCGCTGGTTTAGGGGCAAAATCAAAATGAAATCCAGAGTCTCTTTAGGGTGCCATCGTAGTGCTGTCATTGTAAGACTCAATCCCAGCGGGCCACCACCTCAGTTTTTTTTAGTGTTGCATCTTATCTTTACATACAATTGGTAACAGATCAGTGCTCATATCAGCAGATAAGATATATGAGTTAGGGAAAAAGTTGGATCTGCGCAATTTTCATCAGATAAAACCAACCCTTCTGAGCCTTTCTCAGATAAGAGCATTAGAAAATATCCTCCTCCATTCACATATAATATATACCTTCAACTTCAACTCTCAGCTGTCACCCATTCTTCTCCAACAACCACATTTGTGAGCACTTATAGAAACACAATGTAATCTTATCGTGTGCACATTCCCAGCAAACCCAAACAAAACTAATTAACCTCTCCACCCGAGCAACTCACCAGTGGGTCAGTCATTACTACTCATAATGTGCAGCCGAGCTTTTTTTCAAACCTACAGACCTCAGTCTGAACTCTATATAACTCTATAATATTCCAGGCTGGATTATCAGAAAATGTGTTTTAAAAAAAAAAGAAGATGCACAAGACATCTATAATATTTCTACTTGTTGGAGTGGGACAGCCATAAAAACACAAAGTCTTGTAGCTTCAATAAGGAGTTGGAATCTGTAAAATATTCACTGTAATTATCAGAAATTAAGGAAACATGCAAGCTGAAATACTTCCTCTCAAGCAGCAAAGTTACAGCTGTTACGGTGTCCTTTGAATTATCCATTCCAGACCGGAATCACTGTTTTTGTTTGTCTGTTTCACATTTATTAGAGTTCAAATTAATGCATAACATTTGCCGAATGAGTAAGCGTCTGTTCATGAGTCCTAAGAAATCTTCAATAATCTTTGAGAAGCAAAAGATGTTTACAAATGTTAAATTAAGAAATATGTTAATGGGGTCTGGCAGGCAGAAGGCAGGCAGTCACTGAACTCAAAAGTCTGAGTCAGAATGTGAATTTTTGGAACAGCGGGCTTTCGTTTTCAGGATAACGGGCTTAGCTTTACACTGACAGACAAGTGACAGCTGATCAACTTACAGTGTAGGACTTGTCATTGCTTGTTATTGTCACATAATAATGTTGAGCTCGTCTTGTGCTCCTCCAGCATTCCTGCAGCCTGCCTGAGCCTCCTCGAGTCTGGGGATGAGGGGGAACAATATGGCTCCAACTCACCATTTGGACTGCAGTAATTTTTGAGCGTGCTGCTCCTTTAAATAAATAATTACCCAATAATAATAAACAGAATCGCAATAATTTGCATGGAAAAAACAAAATTAATGAAATTGTTTATAGTCAGTTTTGACTCTTACAGAGAAAAAGACCAACATACTGATTGACTAACAGGAGATCAATAAAGAGCCATTAGCAACAGAAACACGCCTGCTTTGCAGAGCTGCACCACAGCAGCCGCTCCCCTCTCACCACAGTAAACAAGGTCAATGATGACTGATGTCCTTCGCCCACCTAAACACACGCTGCACGATATTTGTACAACATCAAGGACTTCCTCATGCAAACATAGGGGGAGAAGGCCAAACCAGAACGCTCCATGGAGGTGATTTTTTAGCCCCAACTTCAAAACAAAAGGCATCTGAATACAGTGCGTGACCATGCTTCATGCACCTGCGCACAGATTGTGTAACATGTGTAACTCTGACCCTTTAAGTGTGATGTAAACACGCTGGAGTGTCTGCATTTGTGAACACCTGTGCTCAGCCATGTGTGTGTGTGTATATGTGTGTGTGATTAAAGTGTGTCAACACACACACTCTCCAGGTTAATGATTGTGGACGTGAGGTGTGAGTGGAGGTGCAGCTGTCGTCTGCAGGCCCACGGTTGAGGAATGCAGCAGGGGTGATGGTGTCGAGGTGGGAGGGGGCGGAGGTGTTAAGGTGTGAGAGACGTTTTAATGGTGTTAACGGACTGATGCAGCCCACTCTGTAACGCACACTTTACTGTCACACTCTCTGTGTGGCTCCACCCACTGAACTGACACAGTAAAAGAGTGTATGTGGTCCAAATACCAATCATGTTTCAGGCATGTAGCACGTTCAGCCTGGAGAAATGAAAACATTGTGTGTACTGACACTGTTTGTTTTTCCAGGGTAGTACTCAGTCCTGTCCCACAATGCAATGCAAAACAGAAATGGAGAAGTTACTTATACCTGGCTGGAATAACAAGTAAAATGGCAGGCAGTGGTGGGACAGCTTCGGTGGCAACTTGGAAAAAAGTTTTAGTGGCTTGTTGTGAAGTTTCCCTACTTCAAATCTGGCAAAAAGTGCTAAACTTTTGTTAACTTCTGCCTCACTTTCTCTTCCAGTAATGTCTTATATGAATCAAACTGATACATGGTGTACTCTGAAGTAAGATGAGTTTATGTCTTTATAGTATTAGTATACTGCAGTGCGTACTTCCTAAAGTTTGTGTTATATGACAATTCAGAATGATGTAATAGCCCTTTTTACAAAGCTTGTTCAGTGTCGGATTTCTGCATCCTTATTCTGCCTCGCCATTCTGTACAAACAATATGAACACATTCAGTGTTAAAAAGAAACGCTGACCTGATGATGGGTTTAATTATTAGGATCTCTGTGTAAAAAAGGCAAATGTCTCGTCTCAGACTGCATATGTCTATGAGACGTGACCGCTTAACTTCAAGAGAGACTTCTCAGATTTCTTGAATAATTTTCACCAGTTAATTTCAGTCATTCACAAGAAAAGGACACAAAATTTAGAGGAAAGTTTTTACAACACATACTATTTCTACCATAAGAATGTACAAAAAATGTGTTTTTGTTAATTTTTTTTTTTTCTTCCTTCAAATCACCACACAACTACTCAGATTCATCTCAGGTATTGACCCCCAGCTTAGAAACCAAAGGTATAGAGCAGGTATTATTATTGAAATGATTATCGGCTACACAACAAAATTCCTTATTACCATTTCAAATTTTAATTATTGTTAAAACCATGTTTGATTACAGTAAATACTAAAAGTATTTACTGTTTAGTAAAGTACTTTTTTTGTTGTTGTTGTTTGTTTCCTCACTGAACAATGACATCACATTGATGCAACTCCTAATTGTTGAGAGGTTTTCAATAAAATAACAATAATTTTGGTCACTTTAATCCTGATATGATATTTTCATACTGTTTCACCTCTGGCTCGCAAACTGTACGAAGACAGATGGGAAAGAAAGTTTAAAAAATCACATAAATTCCCAGCATTGCAATATTGTCTGTGCTGTGTGCCTACTACGTGGTGAAAGCATCTGCTAATGATCACAGAAATGCTTTCCTCTGCAGCATCATGCAGCTGTTTTCGGTTAACGTTGCCGTGACCGGGAGCTGATCTTGGACCTGCTGACTGGATGGGCCTCTGTGGTGTGAGGTTTGCAACCTTTCTGAGGTGTTCGGCTGGATTAGCGGGCATTCAGAGAGGACTAAAGAGAGAGTTTGTGGATCACCCAAAGCCTCCGTCTGAAGTTTGGGTCTTGACTGTTACAAATGATTCTGAGGAAGCTATTAGCAGTGTAAAGGCAGGTCTCGGATCAGGAGAAAGAGCAGCTAAAAGAGGCCAAAGACCTGCAAAAAAATAAAATACTCATAGGAAGTATAGGGACGTAACGATACCAAAAACTCAAGGCATGATAGTACCATGATAAAAGTACTGTGCACTTTGAGATTTGCTTTTAAATGTAAAGTGCTTTATAAATAAAATCTATTATTATTATTATAAAAAGTCCATGTTAACAATATTTATCACAATATAAAGGAGCAATATGTCACAGTTGCATTTCCAAAAATGAGTACTGCAGTCCAAATAGCGAGCTGGAGCCATAAACAGTATATCAAATAGG
>JAJHUR010090261.1:0-30023 GCA_027495735.1 Lutjanus campechanus | reverse complement strand
AATGGGTTCATGGAGAAGTAAAGGAGGAAAATGAGAGTTTAGAACATCAACAGAGCACTTTGACAAAAGGAGAGAAGTCATACTGTCTCTTCTTGCGGCTGTGGGGTTTCTGGCTGTCTGCAGGCTTGTTGAGACGTAAGCTGTCATAAGGATAGGCCACAATCGACTCCCCGCCCTGGAAGTTCGCACCCAGCACAAATGGATAGTTTTTCATCCAGGAGATTATGGCCCTGGTCTCCACAGCAATCTGGAACAAAAACAGGAAGATCAGGATCACACAAACAGGAGAGGAGAGGAGAGAAAACCCCAATGTACGAACTGTATATCAAATTTGTTTACTGAGTAGACCACAGCCACCTTTGTATGATTAAAACGATCTTTAACAGTCATTTTCTACTTTAAATAAACACTTGGAGGAGCAGGAGGTTTTAAAGGGAAAACTACAAGAATGTAAAGATGCTCGCCACATCGTAAATTGGCAATAAAAAGCGAGGACGAGTCCTCCGCTGTAAGTTGATCGGCTGTTTATAACTGTCAGTTGTCAAATGTAAAGTTCAGCCTGTTATCCTGAAAACAAAAGCCCACTGCTCTGAAAATACAGTCTTGAGTTTAAGTTGAGTGGCTGCCGATCTCACTGCATGCAAGACTCAGTTTAACCATCATAAACACCCTCTCCTTCTAAAAGATTATTGATTATTAATTTCTTACAACTTATAAACAGGCACTTACTCATTGTGCCAGTGCCTTTTCCTCTAAATTTATCCAGTGGCTTGTCTTGAGTTAACAAAAAAAGAAGAAAAGCCTCAAATAAAGAATGTAATAGTTGCGGCTCCAGACAGACTTTTATTTTCTTTTGATAGTAAAGGCTGCAGACTCCTGCCTTAACTAGAGGTCTTCTGTCCTCAGTGTTTGTGAGTAACCAGTTCTAAGAGACAGCGGTACGTTCCTCCTTACCGAGCTGTTGGTCTCGTAGTTCTCTGGTATGGGCACGTGGTGATTGGGAGTGAGTTTGGGCACCATGCCCTTATCTTCAGCATCCCACAGGATACTATTCAGATCAGGGAAGTTCTGGAAGATGTCAAATCCGTCCTCGGTGAAGTGTCCCGTGGTCCACCCACTCAGCTCTGATCCCTGTATGCAGAGGAGATATGGAGCCAAGTCACCCCAGACCACCAACACAGCACGATCCACTGACATTTCCTGTTGGTTTTTCTCTTTTTTCTACTCTTTTGTCTGACAGTTAAGTAGAAACATATGATTTTTTAAATGATCATAATCACTGACCGCTTCAAAAGCCCTCTCGTGTCCGTCAGGGTTGAGCGAGGGCACCAAGTGAATGCGCATTCCCTCCACCAGCTGCTGGGCTCTGGGGTTTCTGTCTTTGTACTCTTTGCACAGGTACTGCATGAGAAGGAGGAGCATCTCCCGGCCCACTGCCTCGTTTCCGTGGAGACCAGCAGTGAAGCGAAACTCTGGCTCACCTGTGGAGACATCCGGACGAGACTGTAGTTATTTGTCCCGTAACCATAATTTGCCGACTTCCACCTGGTGTTGATTAAGATTTACAGGGAACACTGGTGGTGCCGTCGAGACCCAACAGTCCTCTGGGTTTAATTTTAACCAATCTGCATTTCAAACTGTTGTGAGGTTTGCACAAAAACAGCAGTATTAACTGTGTATAATTAAATAAATTACAATATAAGCCTTCCTTCTACAAGATCATAAAGTCACACACACTAAAATTTCGTTGGCCCGCCTTGAGCTTTGATTACGGCATGCATTCACCATGGCATCATTTCAATAAGTTTATGCATTGTCACATTTATTTCTGTCCAGAGTTGCATTAATCTTTGGCCAAGATCTTCTATTGATGATGGGAGATTTTTCTCCAGCACATCCCAAAGATTCTCAGTGGGGTTCAGGTCTGGAGTCTGTGGTGGCCAATCCATGTGTGAAAATGAAGTCTCATGCTCCCTGAACCAGTCTTTCACAGTTTGATCCTGATGAATCCTGACATTGTCGTCTTGGAATATGCCCGTGCCATCAGGGAAGGAAAAAAAAAATCCATTGTTGGAAAAACCTGCTCATTCAGTATATTCAGGTAGTCAGCTGACCTCATTATTTGGACACAACGTTGCTGAACCTCGACCTGAGCAACTACAGTAGGCACTAGGCATGATGGGAGCATCACTTCATCCACCTCTCTTCTTACCCTGATGCCCCCATCACTCTGGAACAGGGTAAATCTGGACTCATCAGACCACATGACCTTTTTCCATTCTGCTCCAGAGTCCAATCTTTACGCTCCCTCACAAACTGAAGCCTTTTTTCCTGATCAACCTCACTGATAAGTGGTTTTCTTAAGGCTACACAGCTGTTTAGTGCCAATCCCTCGAGTTCTCTTCACACTGTGTGTGTGGAAATGTTCTTACTTTCACTATTAAACACAGCCGTGAGTTCTACTGTTGATTTTTTATGATTTGATTTCACCAAATGTTTAAGTGATCTCTGATCACGATCATTCAAGATATTTTTCCGACCACATTTCTTCCTGGAAGGTGATGGTTCACCACAATCCTTCCAGGTTTTAATAATGTGTTGGACAGTTCTTAACCCAATTTTAGTAGTATCATCAATCTTTGCTTGATGCAGGTCAATAATTTGACCCTTCAGAAACAGAGTAACATCTTTTCCACGACCACAGGATGTGTCTTCTGACATGGTTGTTTCAGAAATGTTCAGAAGTGACTCTCTGCATCAGTTTGGGTTAAATAACTTGTTGTCAGCTGAAGCACATTAATCACTGCAGTAATTATCCAATGGAAGACTCTTACACTTTTCTCCTTTAACTGTTAAAAAAATAGTTCTGTCTGCCTGTTTTACAGTCGTATGAACACATTCGTACCTATTTCGTGCTCTGTGGGGTTGCCAGAGATGATCATGGCCATGATGTCCCGTCCCTGGGAGCTGCGGCCCAGGCTGTAGAGGGTGGTGATGTTGGGACACTCGTCATTCACCGACTTCATAAGCTGAACACGAGCAAAGCAGGAAACAGTTAGCGTTCAAAGTAATCTACATCATTATATTCATACATTATTTATGAAACAGCTGATGCTTATTATTTGAAGTATGAACATCAGACCTAGTGCACAGCAGCTTATAAAAACCAAATATCTCCCTCACTCATCCAACCAAACTTCACTGGTAAAAACAGTAATTTTACCTCACAGAACCTGGGATTTGTTGGCCTGCCACTGCCTCAGTTGGTTAGTTAGTTAGTGTTGTTGTGTGACTTTGGTGAATTCACAGTAACCCTTTAAAACACAGAAGTCACACTGTAACACAAACTCACTAACCAATTGTGGCAGCGGTAGACCAACAAATCCTGAGTTCTGTGAGGTAAAATGACTGTTTTTGGCAAAGAAGTCTGGTGGCTTTGGAGAGAGCGATATTTGGCTTATATAACCTTATATAACATCAGTTTCCTGTCATTAAAGACCGCAAGGTAAAGCAGTGAAAATATTAGAAATATAGCGTACACTGGATTTTTTTAGGCTCTACTCCCTGTCCACGTCAGTACCTCTGCTGCTTTTAGTCTCAGTGGGAAAATAAACGAGGATCTGCTGTGGAATTCAGTCCTCCAACAGACTCTTTGGTATGTGAGGATACTCACTGAAATCATCTCTGTGTAGCTGTGATGTTTGAACTCCAAGTAATCTACTGGAGTCACTTCATTTTGCCTGTACTGAAGATCAACTGGATCTGTGAGACAAAAACGGACAAACATATTTTTTAATTTTGAGTGTTTTAGTGTGTGTGCATGTGTGAGTGTGTTCATACTTGTGAGGCTCACCTGGCAGGGGGCAGCCGAGGACCTCCAGCCTCATACACAGAGTGCCGTTCCAGCTCTGAGGGATGATTCGGATGTAACGGGCGACGACGGGCTCTGCCAGCTGGTTCATCACCGGAGTGTCCTTATCACTGTTTCCAAAGAACAGCTAGAGAGAGAAGAAGAAGAAGGTGGAAAAACAAGTCAGGGAAAGAGGAGGGAGACATCACACAGGGTGCCAGAGGAAGTGACATCACTGTAGGTGAACTCACCCAGTCAGCGTATCCGTCGTGGATGGTCGTCCACTCTCTGCTGTCGTTGCTGAAAGCCAGGAAGTAGGACTGCACGAAGTCACTCCTGCAACAAGAAAGCACATGGTTAACATGTTGAGATTGGAAACAGAAAATGCATCATATTTGTCTTTGATTGTGTCTTACTTAAAACAGTTTCAAGTCCATATATGTCATTGTTGCTAGACCTAACAATATGGTTATTTGTGCATTAATTCAACCTTCTAATTCTCAGTGCAATAATAATAATTGAGTAGTCTGATAGACTGGCATCATTATTGCATTTATTTATTTATACTGTACATTTAAAAAACATATACTCTTATTTATAATACTTGCATCCTAACACATTTATGTCCCATGTCAGCATTATTGTTGTTTTTATGTGTTGTATATATTATTGTTTTCATATTTTTACACCTCTTATTTCACATTTTCTATACTGTTGCATATATTAGTATAATTTACAATAATTACAAAATAAAATTTGGAGGAATCAGTGTGGTAGTGGCCTGGGAGAGCTTTTGTGTATGTTTGAGAAAATTTGTTTTTGCCGTATGTTTTGTGTTTTCTGTTGATTTGTTTCAAGGACCCTCTTTAAAACAAGATGGTTCATCTCAAGGGTTTTTTTCCCTCTAATAAAATCTAAGTGTTTGCGTCTTACTCAGTGGAGGAGTCTCGTCCTTGTGTTATGACTCCCGTGAACTCCGTCTCTCTGCGAGCGTCGATCTCAAACCAGTGGATCGCGTCCTCCGTGTTCGCACACCACGCACCTCCTCTCATGTCGTCTTCATCATCCGAGCCCTGAGAACCACAGAGACCAGAACACAAGCTGCTGGGTCCTTTGACTCAGTTACAGTTTGAACTCATTAACGTCTGTGCGAATTCAGAGCAAATATCGGCTTACAATGTGCTGACATGCAAGTAATTTAAGGGGAAATTTTGGTATTTCTCAATCCTATTTTTGTGTGACTAATGGGGACAACAATTTCTGACACTGGTCCAGTATTGAGGGAGACTGCTGCAGCCGTCAGCTGCGAAACAGACTACAATGTCCACTAAAAGTGCTTGTTTTTGCCTCTGACAGGCTCAGATTGTTACTCTAAGTGTCTGACAACATTATGGAGAGGATCCCTACAGAGGGAGAGGGAAAGATCCTTTTTGTTTAACCAGACAAGCCAGAAACAGTAATTTTATTAGGAAAAAAACAAATTCAAACTAATCTGAAACAAAATGAAATACCACTGCTCCAACAATCACTAACTCTGGTTTGCTTAAAATAAACCCTTAATTAATCACGTTATAATATCGGGAGCAGAGAGAGACCAGACATCAGAGAAGCAGCGAGGAGAAATGGCGTGTAGAGCCAGAATATTTTCATATCTAACACGGTGAATTAAGGTTTTATTTCAGGAACACTAAACCTGATTTGCCTGGGGACCGCTCCTGCAAAATGATGGGATGTCAGGGGCCAGTTAATAAACAAAACATTATAATAACATTATTTAACAGAGAAGAAAGATCAGCCTTCTCTGTTACAAACAACCTGATTTATCCCATCATACAAAACTAATATATCTGTCCCTCCATCCTGGGAAAAATAGTGTCAATCAATATATTTTCACTGTGACTTAGAAAATGGTTGGTGGACAGACTGGGTATCACTGGTTTATTATTTCTGTCAGTCAGTACATAAAAATCTCCACCATTTTGTTGGCCACAGTTTTCACCCTAGGAAGCTGAAATTTGGCACGGAGGTCAAGTGTGTCTTTGTATGTTTGTGTTCAGGCCATTTGGCTAAAAGGGGGTGTGGCAACTGGAGTGGTCTGTTCCAAAAGGCCTATAACTTCCAAACAGACTCACATGATTTTGATGATGATGAGCCAAAGAGCTGCTGATTAATTGATCATGACAGCTACACTTTAGCCACGCCCCTTTTCATAACTAAGGGCATGTAATAGAGCATTGCAGAAGGTGTCAGTGGATTTTGCAGAGAGTTGTGACTTAGTCCCACTCCTTATACTTTTGCCACAGAGTTCAAGTCGTTGTTTGTGTGCACACGTGGATGAATGTGTGTACGAATGTGTGTTTCGACCAAACCAGAGTTGGTGATTGTTTCGGCAGCGGAAAGATGAACAAAGATGTTTTTTGGTGAGCTTTATTTTGTTTCTGTCAAGTGTTTTAAAATGATAAAATGATTTTTTCGGTAAATCGAGTCTGGTGGCTTTGGCAATGGTCATAAATCAGCTGTTTCTGGTTTAACAACAATCATATCTTACTCCAACAAAAAGGGTTTGCATCTGTAGGGATCCTTTCCATAATGTTGTCAAACACTTAAAATAATAATTTGAGCCAAACACTGTTAGTGGATGCAAATTGATGGTGCACAATTACCCATAAGGATTAGATTGTAGCCTGTTTCACAGCTGATGTCTGCAGCAGTCTCACTCAACTCAAGTTGGGACCAATTTCAAACATTGTTGTCACTTAGACACAAAAACATGGGAAACGGGGTCCAGGGTGCTCATTACAGATAGTTTCCTAAGTGCTTGTCCTATTTTAACTTAAGTTTCCAAGATGGGAAACATATTATGTTCCTATTACAGCAGCAATTCCTAAACTAATGGCTGTGTCGCATCCTATTCCAGATCTTGTATCTTAACTTAGGAAGTCCAAACGAGAGCTGTAGCCATTATCCTCGACAATGGCTGTCTCTCGACACTTGCCGCTGGCTTGCATGTGAATGGACAAGAAACGACTGGCGTTCAGTTTTAGTTTTGATTAGTCCGAGGGATTAATTGTGTCTTGAAGGAGAGGAAACACCAGCTTTTTGGAAAGTTTTCTTGCCAATTATCAAGGCATGATAAGGGAACAGAGCATGTTGATCAAGTCACAGTTTGAGTAGCCTTTCAAACATAAAATTTTATATATAATCTTCATTGTCATTTCCATACAGACCTATCAACAGTGGTGCTGCCATTTCTGACCATTATTTTGAATTTAGGATAAGGTCTGTGCCATCTTAATGTAGGATTCCTAAAATAACAGTTAGGATGCTGCTGTAAACGCTCCTAAGATAAGATAGGGTGTGTTCTGTAACACCAAAGATCCTAAATGTGATCCTAAACCGAGATAAGATAGGATTTCAGACTTTGGAGGTTTCTGTAATGAGGCCCCCGAATTTAAAAAATAACGTAATTACCCTTTAACTCATGCTGTAACTTTAGTTTATTGTTCAAATTAGCTTTCAAGTTAAAACTTGGCAGTGGAAAGAAGAAACATTTAGAGGATTTATCAGCTGATTTAATGACTTTGCTGCTAAAAAGATTCTCAGACTGTAAACGTTACTGAACATAAACTACCGTAGCAGCTAATGGAAGCGACAGACTCTGCAATAACAGTATTTTCCAACATGTGTCTGGTAGTTGGCGTTTACATCCAGGCTTGGCAGTATGTAAGTGATGGCTGTCGTGTATGTTAAGCTTTCAGACTGACTGTTGTGTACCTGCATGTTGAGGCGTGCCCTCTGAGGTGCAAAACTATACTGAGCCATGGAGGAGGCTGAGAGCTGGTCTGACTCGATCTTATGGGACTCCATCCCGAGGGGAGGACACTCTGCCACGTACACACACACACACACACACACACACAGAACATTAAACGATATGTCAACTGTATTAGCAAAGCTTATGCAACAGCTTTGAACAGACTTACTCTTTGGCTCCTTGAAGACACGCGGTCTGTTCTTGGCCCGCTCCTCGGCCTCCTTCAGCTTCTGCACTCTCTCTGGCAGAGGTCAGAAAAACAGACTTAATGCCAAATAAATTGTGCTGTCTTGGCTGAATGTCTTCTCTCTCTCTCTCTGCCCAGAAATGATCTAGGAACTCATCATTATTTTGCAAGTTTTATATGCCAAAAACCCCCAAGAGGAGCTGGAGGGTTGGAGTGTTGTGATAAAACAACCCAGATGTTGTGATTTCCCTCCCAGTCCAAGTGTGCTCTGATCAAACTCGGATCATCCTGACCCAGACAGTTTACTGTTGAAAAAGACTGAATCACATCTATCACTGTCAATATTCATACTCTAACACACTGAACTGTGACATACTATAGTTTATAGCTGGTAGTATGGCTGCCATAAGTCAGACTGACAATGTAAAACATGTTGTAAGCACATGCACAAGAGAACAAACACATGCAACCATTAATACACAATGATGTGTGACTGGTACAGACACATCTGTGTTTGCGCCAGTGGTTTAGGAAGTATTCAAAAGTAAAAGTATTAATACCACACTGAAAATACTCCACTACAAGTGAAATCCTGCATTCCAAAACCTGACTTAAGTACATAAGTATTATCATCAAAATACACTAAAAAGTCTCCTTCCTACGGGAAGTTTCTCTCAAAAAGATCTGTGGATTATCTTGAGCAACGGGGTCATGATTTCCGGAGAGAGACACTGGTTTTGAACTTTTCCAACGCACTTTTTTAGCTCTCATTATATTTGAGAGAAGGCAGACATCTCTACGGCTGATATCTCTGAAACTGCAGCTCTCACTAAAACTATCTAGATGGTTAAATAGCACGACAGGCCAGAGGGTAAGAATGCAATTTTGATTTTGGGGTGAACTCTCCCTTTAAGGATGAGTGCTTCAAGCCTCATAAACTTCTGAACTTGTGTCCAAAGTGAGCTGAAAACGCTTTTCACCTTACACCCAGATAGCAGTGAGGCGTCCACACAGGAAGTGCCCTATTGACACCCGTCTTGACAGTGTTGTATATCACGGTCTCCAGACTCGCCTTAACCACCAGCTAACCTCGCTGCACATAGCGGACACGTGGCGAAAAAGAGCTCAACGAGATGTGAACACAACATCCTCTGCTTGCTAATTCTCCCGTGTTGTGTCTTGTTTTTATCACTCACACTTATCCGCCTCATTCGCTTTGCTTCAGTGCAGCTCATAAAAGATTTCTGAATTATATATATTTTTTTTTCTTTAGGAAGAATGAACTCTTGTCCCTGTCGTGCAAGTTAAAGCAAGTACCAAAGGCTGCTAACATTAGCATCTGCATCCTCTTATAACAGAAATGTGATCCAAGGGAGTGAACACTTTAGAGCTGTTATCTGTCAGAACTTTTGAACTTAGGTCGCAGGCCGTGTTCTTTGCTTTGGCAACTGCAGTATCGTATGTAGTCTGACATGATTGTGCAGAATGGTGTTATGCAAGAAAACGATCCACATCTGGGTTTTCTTACCTTTCTCTAGCCTCTCTCTTTCTTTTGCCGCTCTCTCCCTCTCCCTCTCCATCCATTTCTCGTCCGTCTCTTCTTTCCTCCCTGTGGAAAATAAGAAAATCGAGGATAATTTTATAGAAATACCTATAAATACACCGGTCTTATGTGCAGCAGTGTATATGCATGTCTGTCTGGATTTTTGCAAGCCAAACAGGAACAATAAACAGTAAAGAGGTCACCAAGGATCAGTTATAAATCTGGAAAGTTATTGACCTATTTATCCATTTTCCTTGCTGCCTGCTTTGTTGGCGGGATGTCTCACTGCAGCTTAAAGGCATAGTTTGGATTATTTAAGTGGGTTTGCATGACGTACTTATCCATAGTCAGTGTATTATCTACAATAGAGGATGATCAGCAAGCCCACAGTTTGGAGAAGCTGCAGGAGTACCAGTGTAGGAAGTAAAGCAATGTACTGCTGTGGACAGGGTCAGCAACAAAAATAAATAAATATCAATTTAACTGTACACTATATTTAGAATATTTTAACCACTAAACTATTAGACAGCCTTTTCCGATGGGAAACTGTTGTTATATAAGAAAATATTGCTCTCCCTTTGCAAAATCAGTAACTTTAGTTTGCAGAACACAGGGGTTGCTGGTCTACCGCTGCCTCAGTTTGTTAGTTTGTTTATGTTACTGTGTGACTTTGGTGTTTTAATTCACAATAACACAAATAAACTATCAGATCAAGGCAGCAGTAGACCAGCAACTCTGTGTCCTGTGAGGTAAAATTGCTGATTTTGCAAATGGAGTCTGGTTTTGACCCCGTCCAGGACGCAGGATATAGTAGTGCACGCTTTAGCGAGCTCATGGGCGAGCTTCATGACCATCTCAGCCTGTGCTCTGAGCACATGACAAAAAGTTGGACTGTATTTACCATTTCACCCCTGATTTAGTTGTTATGATATTTATTAATGTTACATTATGATGGTCAATGTAAGACTTTTTTAGGTAACAGTTGTACAAGATGACAAGAACATGCATCCAGTCCCGACCCTGTCCACAGCAGTACATGGCTTAGCTTCCTACACTGGTTGTCTTTCTCCTCATATAATCCCACTAAAAAAATTATGCCCATCCCTTTGACTAATAGATCTAGCACAGAACATTCAAGTGTGTACATGTTTCAGTTGTGTGTGCACATACTCCCGTAGTCGTCGTAATCTTCATACCAGGTCCCCTCGTAGGGAGAAGAGGTTGTCTCCTCTGTAAAAAAGAACAAACATCAAGTCAGACGACTTGCTGCTACATTACAAGTAAGATTTTATGAGATAACATGGTTTAATCTAAGTTTTACAGGTTAGTTCAGCCCTGATTTATTCAACCACAACAACTGTGCTGTATTTGGATGCCACTGTGACGCCCACCGTGTAATTAAGTTGTTAAATCTTTAATTTACATTTACAAGAATCATAACAGAGCTTGTGATCTGATGACAGGGCTTTTTTTCTTGATCCACAACAAAACTGAGGAACATTTTGTTGACTCTGTGGAACCAAGCAAAGCCACCCACTCCTGTTTGAAAAGTAGGGCAGGTTAGCTCACAGGCTCTCTATAATGTTATTCCCATGTGTTGAATCGCTCTCATCTGCTCTGCAGCCCAAAGGCGCAGATGGAACGGACATTTCATCTCATGTGTCTCATGTGGAGAGAGATTCTTACTAGTTAACTGTTTAACTGAACATTTGACATATCGATTGACAGATGTTAAAGGGATAGTTTGGTGATTTGAAGTGGGGTTGTATGAGGTACTTTTCCATAGTCGGTGTATTAACCACCTAAAAAAAACAATTCAAGTGTAGACTATATTTATATTTTCACCACTTTATCTTGCCGTCAAACAGCCTTTTTGAACAGGAAATCACTGTTATATAAGCCAAATATCACTCTATTTTGCTCAACCAGTCCCCATTGTCAAAAGCAGTAATTTTACCTCACAGAACACAGGAGTTGCTGGTCTAAAAGGTTAGTTCGGATTCACCAAAGTCACACGATAACACATACAAACTAACCAATCGAGGCAGCAGTAGGCTGCTCCGTTTTCTGCAAGGTTTTTGCGAATGGAGTCTGGTTGAGCGAAAGAGAGCAATATTTGGCTTATATAACAGCTATTTCCCACAGCAAGATAAATTGGTGAAAATATTCTAAATATAGTATACACAAATTAATTAGATTTTTTCCTGGTGGGTCTTTTCAGCAGTACTAGGGGTGTGCCAACCATCTACTGTAGAGTGACTGTGTGTAAGTACATCATAGCCCACTTCAACCCAACTTCAAAAAAATCCGAACAATCCATTTAATTGTATTTCCAACGTGTCTGAGTGACTGCGATTACCTGGTAGGGTTTCTACTTCGATTTCAGGGCTGACCTCTTTACCGTCGGGGAATGGAAGATTATCTGGCCCCTCAACTGCAGGGGTGGAAAATTAAGACAATAATAAAAGATTTAAAAAGGTCAAACAGAGGGATTAGATTAGTGTCAGAAGCTGACAGGACAGAATCAGGAGAAAGTAACAGAAAGTGTGAGTGAATCAGTGGAAATTTTGGAAGAAGAGCGGAGCTACTGTACAGTGCGCTGGAAACACAGAGTAATGAGAGCATGTCTGTCCGGTCCAGAGTGTCGCAGAGCCACACAACGCACTGTTTCCTACGTCTGATCCAAACTAGTTTAGTCACTGCTGAGTTCAGGTGGACAGAGGCTGGACGAGATACCAACGAACCCTTAAAGTTTTCAGCATGAAGTCTATCAATTAGATCCTAAAGCCGAGGGTCCAAGGGGTCCGTGAAAGGTTTTCAGATTCATTAATTTAAATGATCATTTAAGGCTTCAATATAACACTCTGATGGAACCATAGCTCATATGTTTTGCTTCTGTACGAGACTCCACAAGTTCTGGTCAGGGGGATATAAAAAATTTTAATTTGTAAGAGGCACTGCATTAAAAATCACCCAGCGGATGTTGATGAATGTTCTTCTGCAGCCACAATCACGTGAAACTTGCAATAAAATTCAATTGCCACTTTTACAAGTTGTTTGGGCTTTGAAAAAAACACTGATCACTATTAAAACTAACATTTTTCAGTTGTGGTACCCAAAGCAAACCAGTCTCTTGCTTCAACAACAGTGAGTGAGTCATGATAACAAAACATCTTTAGCCTTATTCATCACAAAATGGGATTTGTTCTTGTCCTTTAGTTGTTGAGGTTCTGCCAGGAACCAAGCTTGCTCAACTGTTATTGGAGCACAGAGCAAAAAGGGCATGACTTAAGAAGGGTCAATTTGAAGTTAAACAACTCTTGGCAATATAATACTAAATGCTTTTTGGTTTGTCTAGAGACTCCTATCCGGTGGCAGGCATTAAAAATAACTAGAAAAGGCCAATCTTCTTGCAAATGGTCATTATTTAGGTCATATTGTTGGTCATGGTCTTGAAGTAGCTTTACGTTATCTAAACAAAAAAAATACCAGCTGACAGAACTAGCAGTCTTTCCAATACCATGTTTCCATCCAACTGTATAACAAATTTTAACCCAATTTGGAGTAAATCGGCAAAAGAAAATGCAAATGAATGCTCGTTTCCATCAACTATCATTATGCGATTTGTCTGTTTAGCGAGATCAGCAGTAGGTGGCGCCAGTTCCCCCGTCAGAAAACCATTATACCATTACAGCAGAAGAGGGTGCGATGGGACGACGTGATTAAAAGAGTGCCAGCTGAACCTCAGATGGTGAAGAACAGGATGGAAATGTGACATTTCTGTTTCTGTTCAGTGAGGAACTTAATCAGAAAAAGTGTTTCCATCTCCCATTAGGCGTATTAACTCAGCACAAAAACCTTTTTGTGAAACAAGAGTTTTTTCAAATTTTTCTGATGCAATACTTCAAAATGCACATAAAACATGTTGAACTATGGCTAGTGATGATTTGACACATTATCTGATTTTCTAGAGTTGATGAAAGTTTTCTGAAAAACATCAGAATCGAAATCAATTTTCAAAACCCAAGTCAAAATACTTGATCTCAAATGTTTTTCTTTGTGGTTGTAATGAATCCCAGTAATCGTTGCAAAAATAAAGGGATCATTATAGTTTCATCTCGTGTTATTCATATTCGATAAACTCTCACCCCACAAACATCCGCAACCAACACACGGCAAGGAGATGAGTCAGACTTACATGTGGCATCCCAGTAATCTGCATCATCTGTCCCAACTTTCCCATCAACCTCAGGGGCAGGAGGGGTCGGGTCCACCTCTTTCCAATAATCATCATAGCCGTCAGGCACTGGAGTGGACAGCTCTTTCTCGTCTGGTTTCCAGAAGTCATCGTAGATGTCAGGCAATTGAGTGGACGCCTCTGGTTTCCAGTAGTCATCGTAGCCGTCGGGTGCTGCAGTGGACGGCTCTTTCTCGTCTGGTTTCCAGTAGTCATCATAGCTATCTGTTACTGGAGCAGCTGGATCTTCCTCCTCCGGCTTCCAGTAGTCATATGGAATATCTGTGGTTGGGATCCCGGGCTGAGGCCTGGCAGGTGTGGTCTCTGCGTCCCAGTAGTCATCGTCCCGTTTCCAGTAATCATCGTCTGTCGGAGATACAGATGCAAAAGGTAGTTTCAGATGTCAGGAGAAAAATATTTTAATGGGACACTGACAGTTACAAGAAAAAGGATCAAAATTAATGGAGCAAAACCAGAGATATTATTGTTATAATTCATGGATTCTGTTGGAGATTCAGGTGGCTAATGTAGCCTCGAGCCGCTAGTCCCAAGCAGATATGAGAAGAAACTCCCAACCCCCCAAGAAGAGCGAAAGTCTGAAACCAATTAGATACAGTGGCCAAAACAAATACTATGATTCAATACTGTTACTTGTAATCTGTTACTCATCTAGCCTGCAACCAAGTACTATATCTTGAGATATTAGGTAGGGTCAAATAAAATATTAATAATGCTGTGAAGGGTCTTGCAAATGTACAGACTGACCACCTGATTCATTTGTGCACAGCCCCTAAGTGTGCGATTAACTCACCAGAATCAGGATAGCTGTACTCTGTGTATGGCTCAGGTTCAGTGGGCGGTTCAGTCGGGATCGCTGGAGGAAGCAGACACACACAAGGTCAACAACAATCATTCAAGTCCGAGTCATTCAAGAACAAGCTCTGGCTCTGCTGTGTCCTCACGTGTTGTGGTTGGGGGAAGGGTTGTGGTGGTCGTCTGCCTGTCCTTCTTCTTGCCCTTCTTGTCAGTTTTGGGCTTTTTGGTGGCGTTGGGGTCCTTTGGCTCTTTGTTCTTCTTCTTGTCTTTCTTCTTCTTTTTGCCTTCCTCTGGTGCTCTCCTCACCCTGCCTGCAACACCTGGAAAGACAAAGAAAACAGGAGAGGACAGAGGGTTTTCAGAAAATCACTAAAGTCGACTTTTGCTCAGAATCACGTTGAGCACAAAGACTAAATATTCATGCATAAATGATGGTCTTTTTTTCTAAATTCTCTCCCACACGTGTTCCTTTTCACAGCCCAGTCAACCTCCAGAACTAGATTCAAAATTAGTCCTGTTATTACTAAAACCCTAATCCCCAAAAAGTTGGCACATTGTGTAAAATATGAATAAGAACAGAATGCAACGATTTGCAATAACTTTTTGACTTGTATTCAATTGAATACAGTACAAAGACAAGATATTTAATGTTCAAACTGATAAACTTTATTGTTTTTTGTAACTATACACTCATTCTCAATTTGATGCCTGCAACATGTTCCAAAAAAGTTGGGGCAGGCGCAACAAAAGACTGTGAAAAAAAAACAACACCTGTTTGGAACATTCAGGTTAATTAGTAACAGTATCAGGATTGGTTATTGAAGAGACACCCTCGAAAGCATACAGTACTTTGTGAAAAACTGCATGAGCAAATAGTTCAACAGTTTAAGAACATTTCTTAACACAAAACTGCAGGAATTTAGAGATTTCACCATCTACGACCCATAATATAATTAAAAGATGCAAAGAAATCTCTGCACGTAAGAGGCCAGGCCAAAAAGCAAAAGAGATGGACTGACCAAAAGTGGAAGAGTGTGCTGTGGTTCGATAAGTCCAAGTTTCAGATTTCATGGATGTCGTGTTCTCCAGGCTGAATGGGAAAAGGACCATCCAGATTGTTACCAGCACTAACTTAAAAAGCCAGCATCTGAGATGGTATGGGGAGTGCTAGTGCCCATGGCATCATGGGTAACTGTCACATCTGTGAAGACCCCATTACAGGTGTTGGAGCAACATATGCTGCCATCCAGATGATGTCTTTTTCAGTGAGACGATGCCAAGAAACATTCTGCACATGTTCCAGCAGCATGACTTCATAATAAAAGAGTTCAGGTACTAGACTGACATGCCTGCAGTCCAGACCTGTCTCCCACTGAAAATGTGTGGCGCATTATGAAGCACAAATTACAACAACAGAGACCCCGGACTGTTGAGCACTTGAAGTTGTACATCAAGCAAGAATGAGAAAGAATTTCACTTTCAAAGCTTCAGCAATTAGTGTCCTCAGTTCCCAAACACTGACTGAGTGTTGTTAAAAGAAAAGACGATGTATCACAGCGGTAAACAATAAAGTTAATCAGTTTGAACATTAAATGTCATGTCTTTGTACTGTATTCAACAAAATATAGGCCCAACATGTTTTGCAAATCATCGCATTCTGTTTTATTCACATTTTACACGACGTCCCAACTTTGTATATACTTTGTATATTTGTCAAACCCAAAGACTCCCGGTCAGATGCAAAACTGATCGATGAAAACATATTCATACTGAGTACTTAAGTAAAATTAAACCTTATGTAATTCTTATTTTTGTTTGTAACATTTATGAGCAATGTGAGACCTAAATTATGCAATTATTCCTTTCCTACAAAGTTAAGAATGTAATGCTGCCAGGAAAATCCAGACAGTCAGATGCATTTCGGTGGTTGCTTGAGGTCCATCAGTATTTCCTTCTGAGGTTGTCTGAAGTTCTGAGGCACTTTCATGGAAAACACTCCGCTGTCTTTCCATTAGTCGTGCTCCATTAACCATAATTCACTTTTAATGACACTAGATCCGTCCAAATACTCAATAAGTACATCAGTATCACCTCGGCTAAAGAATAAGCCCATCAGCGAGACTCATTAAAGAGTTAGTTTGGACCGACGTGTATTACATTCAAAGCTAAGCTCTAGAAAAGAGGTTTATCGCAGATATCCATTCTACCAGCGTGACTGTGCAGCGGAGTCAGCATTAATCATGCAGTAGCAGAGCCAGCGGAAAAGGTCAGTGTCATAAAAATCTGCCCACAAGATGCTTGACTCAGGGTCTTCTTCTCTAGTTTGGTGTGAGCCAAAGAAAGCTGTTTCTCTCCCTGCTGTGGGGCTGTAGTAGTGGACCTGGACGTTCTCATCATGCCTGTTGGATCTGTCAGAAACCAGACGATTGTCTGTTTGTGTCTGTGTTTGCTCTTCCATGTCGGGCCTGAAAAGCTTTGATGTCTTGTCTCTTGAATCATTTTGGAACCCTTGTTTCTAAAAGTGCAGAAATCATGTCCCGGTTACTTAAGATAATCCACAGACCTTATTGTGAGCTGTTTAATGTAAAAACTCTTTTCCTCCTACAGAACTACACTACAAAATGTATCACCATGCTAGCTAGCTCAGTGGTGCTAACGTTACAGCTCAGAGCCTCTCATCCATGAGTAGATGCACACTTCCTTCTGCCCAGTGATACAGTTGGCAGGAGTCAAAAGTAGAGACGTAACAATATATTGGATATTGCAATAAAAAATGTCTCAACACTGTACTGGACTGTGTCAATATCTACCCATATCTATTTTATTTTGATAAAAGGTACTGACTGCTGCGTAATTTCTCTTTTGCAGTTCAAACATTCATTGCCAAAGACAGTTCATGCCAGGTTTCACATATGTAGGTCATGGCTGTTCTTTTAAACTTTTGTTTTATTAAACAAGGAAAGCAGAAGCATTTTAAGTTAAGAGGAAAAATGCTGTATGCATCAAACTTAATTACTACTTGATGTTATATTTGGGGGCTTCCAAAATCAACAAAATATCAAAGTTCCTTGTAATAGCTTTAAGTTAAAAGGAAAAGCTATTTATATACAAACAAAAAGTCTATACACATCAGATTTATTATTTAATAAAAGCCATTTTTCAGTTTTCTTTTTTTTTTTAAATGCCATCCATTCATTCAACATGAAAGAAAAAAATAAACACAAAAAATCTAAATCAGTGAGAAAAATCAGTTAAAATAGTTATCATGAGAAATACCACCATGCAAATGAACAGTCAACATCAGTTGAAACAGTGACAGCATGGTAATGGACAGATGGTTATTAAGTATATTCCTGCATGAGGTACCTGAAGAACCTGAGTTAAAAGTGGAGCACGGTTCCAACATGTGATAAACATTGTATTGTGGACTTTTATTGTCATATAATTGTACCTTTTGAGGTTGTTACATCCCTCTTAGAAAGAAAATAGTTCTTGCGTAAAACTGCTCACAAGGCCTGTGGATTATCTTGAGTAACCAGGTTGTGATTTCTGGAAGGAGACATTGCTGCTGAGTTTTTCTAAGGTATTTTTTGAGCCAAGTGCAATCGGGTTTCATTATATTCGAGAAAAGGCAGAGATCTCTATGGCCAATATCCTCAAAAATTCACACCAAAACAATCTAGATGGATAATAGCACTACATGATGGATAAATGTCTGGCTGAACTGTCCCTTTAAAAGTGTGAATTTTCTTCACTCACCTGCCTGCGCAGCCTCCTCTGTGTCCCTCTTGTCCCTGTTGCTGCTTCCCAGTGGGTGTGGGACCTCCACTGCGAGTCCTTGCTCACTTTCTGGGTCATCCTGGGACTCTTCTCGCGGCTGACCCGCTGCCTGCCTCTCCCCTTCAGCCTGCCGGAGAGACAAGATCCCCCCAGCGCTCTCCCCTCCTCTGGGGATCAGCAGGCAGCACAGGGCCAGCAGAGCCACAGACACAACCACAGTCTGGCTTTTCATACCTGCTGCTTTTCCAACTGTAGAATCCTTTGGTTTGGAGTTTTGTACTTTTCTCCCTCAGCTCAATCCAACTTCGCCCCTCCACCAGAAGAATGAGTTTTCACCCTTTCCTCCTCCACACTTTTGCTCCAGGAGGGAAACTTCTGCAGCTCCACGCGTACCCACAGCCACAGTGTCAAGCAGACTCAGACTGGGCTAGACAGAGATGGAGTGGGAGGGGGGTAGGGAGAGGCAGGGAGTGAAGGGAGGTGGGTTATAGACAGAGACACAGAAGGAGATGCAGAGTAAAGCAGCAATCCAGTCAAATGAGTAGACTGGCTTCCTAATTGCCCCGCAGCTATGGTCAGCTGAAAAAACAGCGTAAGGCCAGAGGATCCCCCTCACCTGGCTGACGAGTCAGAACAGGTGCAGGGCTCAGACAGGAGATGGGGGGAGGAGGAGGTGGATGAGGGAGGGCAGGTGAGGCCTCAGACTGCAGGGTTTGTTGCACCTCCTGAGACAGAAGCCAGCAGCTCCTTTTTCGTCCTGTTGAATTCCTCGTTGGAGAGCTTTTTCGCCCTGCAGACTCACCACAGAGCAGAGCAGCAGGAGAGGAGTGACTCCTAGGACAGTGAATTCCACAACAAGAGGAGGAGGAGGAGGAGGAGGAGGAGGAGGAGGAGGAGGAGGAGGAGGGAGGAGGAGAAAGGGGGAGGATAGGGATTTTGTGTGTGTGTGTGTGTTAACAAAACCAAACACCACTAATCATCAGTGGGAGGAATTCAAAGAAAATGAAAACAGGCAGGAGTAGAACATAAATTCTTTCTGAGTCCAGGACTTGTTTTAGTTTCCACCTCCTCTCGTGGTGCTCTGTCACTCTTTCCTCAGCATGCTGCATTCTGCTTTCTGGAGAAAAAGTTATGGTAGGCAAGGGGGCCAAGGAGGAGCACACACACACAGGGAGTCCAGGAGAATTGTTTGAGCAGATGACAGAATTATAACCTTTTAAGATTTGGTGTTTTCTTTGCCATCCCCCCCCCATCCTCCTCCTTCTCCTCCTCCCCTGTCTAGCCTGTCAGAGCCTTCAAATGATGGATGTGTGGTATATTTTGCCACCAGTCTCGACAAGGTACATCCTCTAGTCCTCCCTGGTAATCCACAGCTGTTTAGTCTCAGTGAGGAGTATGATGCATCTTGGGTTGTCCTTCCAGTGGACAAAATGTGTCATATATGGTTCCAGAGAAGAAAATGTGATAAAGTGACCTCCAGTCCTAAGGTATCATTCCAAGTGGATAAAACATGGTTAAGTGCACTCAATGGTACCTGGACAAAACATGATAAAATGCTCTCTAGGGTGTCCGTCCAGTGGAGAAGTGCTCTCTGTCCACCACTGTCCATTGTCACCTGCACTCTCTCATGTGGAGATTTATTATCCAGAAATGCCTGAGTGCAATAAAAACACTGAACAGCCCACTATTAACTCTGCTCAGACAGTCATAAGAATGATTTCTTCTGAAAGGGTTTCAACCTGAGCGAATTTTCAGACAAGACAGAGACACACACAAACACCCAAACACATGCAAACACACACACACACACACACACACACACACGCACATGCACAAACACCCAAACACATGCAAACACACACACACACACACACACACCTGCTAAAAGAATTCAGATTTTGAGGACAATAAAACAGAATTGCATTTAAAAAAAGTGAAAGATTTTAAGAAAACTGTACTGGAACATGCAACAATATCTGGAGGATATGACTAAGGCTGTGAAGAATGCAGCAGATAATTCAGAATACAGTAAGGTCAAGCAGAGGCCTTTTTTCAACTGGCAACGAAACAGACACACACGGGGGAGCTAGCTGGAAAATGTGTTTTCTTTATTTTTTTTGTATCCAAACTATTTCACAATACAGACAGAAGTCTGTACCGGCAGTGTCTTCACTAATAAAAGCCAAATGAAAGCACGGAAAACAATATGTGAATCACTTCAATTACTTACTCATAAGTTATGGATTAGAGGAAAGCCAGAGCAGCTACTTCCTGAAAAAAAATATCTAATTTCTGGTGATGGGAGGAAGAAGAACAGAAGGATTGAATCTTTATATTACATGCAGGCTGAAGAAGAACTAAGTGCATCAAACACTGTAAAGTTTTCAGTTACTTGCACTTGTATTTCCAACATTTTCATAGACAAATTATACACATAAACTTCTTCAATCAGGTTCACTTTATAAAACACCATACATTATAAAGTAGTAAATATAAACTCCACAAAGCTGGACTATTTCACTTAAATATTAAATAAAAGATTCTTAGCTTTTAGAAATGAATGTTTAAGGTATAAGAAATAAAACACACCCTTGCTCAATTCAGTACATTCAGAAATTTTGCTGCTATGCACATCCTTGACAGTTAACCTACAGTATGGCATCTAGCAGCATTTTAAAATCACCCTAACTTTTGCAGAAGTTTGCAAAAGTGAAACAAGAATAGATTATTCAGAACGTCAGCTAATTGACTCAGCATTGTCAGCAATACCAAAATCTATGGTTATCGAAAGCCTGTTAACATTAGCTAATCTGAGCCACCATTAGCTACAGGTCATACCAGAGCATAAGACATCTGAGCAATGGTGTGTTTTATTTCTTTGAATAAGAGAATGTTTTTTCTTATTTCAAAAGTTGCACAATATTGCTTTCCTGCTTCAGTTATAAATATATATAACACACAGTGGTAGAAGTATTCAGATTCTTTCAAACAAATAAGGTGCGGCACAGTAACCACTAACTGCTGCTAACTGTAGCTGTTAACTAGTAAGCTCAGTTATCCAGACGATGCCAAGTATCTGAATACCTTTTCCACCATTGTAGAGAAGAATGGGAGTGTGCAGGAGACTCCTAAACACAATGAAATAAATACTGACCTTTAACATCCCTCACATTGTGATTACTGCTCAGACAGTATACCAGCCTGAGTGCTGGTGACTTTTGTCCCAGAAGCTCACGGTTTCAGCAAAACTCAGAAAAGACAGCACGGATGAATTCATTCTGAATTTGAAACCTGGAACATGTTTAAAAGAAGTTGGTACAGGGGCAACAAAAGACTGGGAAAGTTGTGGAATAATCAAAAACACCTGTTTGGAACATTCAAAGGGGCATCCTCAAAACTGTCAGTCATTCACAAGCATGTATGGGGTGAAGTTCACCGCTTTGTGAAAAACTGTGCGGGCAGATAGTCGGACAGTTTAAGAACATTTCTCAACACAGAACTGCAGGAAATTAGGGATCTCACCATCTACAATCCCTACTATCATTAAAAGAGTCAGAGAATCCAGAGAAATCTCTGCATGTAAGAGGCAAGGCTGAAAACCAACATTGAATGTCTGTGACCTTTGACCCCTCAGGCAGCCCTGCATTAATAACTCACATAACTGTATAAAGGATACTACATGGGCTTTGGAAAACTGTTGTCAGAAAACACAGCTTGTCGCTGCATCAACAAATGCAAGTTTAAGACTGCAAAGAGAAAGACATTTATCAACAACATCCAGAAACGTTGCAGAATTCTCTGAGGCCCAAGCTCGTCTGAGATGGACTGATGCAAAGCGGAAAAGTGAGCTGTGGTCTGACGAGTCCACTTTTCAGATTGTTTTCTGAAATCGTGGAAACACTGCCAACTTCTGTGAGTCTGAGCTCATCTGAGATGGACTATGGAAAAGTGCGCTGTGGTCTGATAAGTCCACGTTTCAGAAATCATGGACGTCGTGTCCTTCTGGCTGAAAGGGAAAAGGACCATCCAGATTGTTAACAGCACTAACTTTAAAAGCCAGCATCTGTGATGGTATGAGGGTGTGTTAGTGTCCATGGCATCATGGGTAACTGTCACATCTGTGAAGGCCCCATTCATGCTGAAAGGTACATACAGGCTTTGGAGCGACACAAGCTGCCATCCAGATGACGTCTTTTTCAGTGAGACGATGCCAAGACACATCCTGCACATGTTCCAACAGTGTGACTTCATAATAAAACAGTTCAGGTACTAGACTGACCTGCCTGCAGTCCAGACCTGTCTCCCACTGAAAATGTGTGGTGCATTATGAAGCACAAATTACCCCGGACTGTTGAGCACCGAAGTTGTAGATCAAGCAAGAAGGAGAAAGAATTTCACTTTCAAAACTTCAGCAATTAGTGTCTTCAGTTCCCAAACTCTTACTGAGTGTTGTTAAAAGAAAAGCTGATGCATCACAGCGGTAAACATGCTCCTGTCACAACTTTTTTTGGAACATCTTGTGGACAGAAATTCAGAATTAGTGTATATTTACAAAAAGCAATAAGAATAATCAGTCTGAACGTTAAATATCATATCCTGGGCCTGTATTCAAGTAAATATAGTTCAAAAAGTTTTTGCAAATCATTAAATTCTGTTTTTATCTACATTTTACACAACATCCCAGCCTTTGGAATAGGAGTTGTGGTTTAATAGCATGGATGGAGACAATATCAAGCTCCACACTTTGCAAACTTGGGTTTAAATGGATCTGACATCACTTTTATTTGTGTCTGTAAATTCCTATAGGTCAACATCAGCAGCGCGGTTTACATTGAGTTCATGGTCTGTCTGTGCACACAGCCTTGAGCTGAGCGTCAGCATCTACTGAGCAGGAAACAATGACATCAGAGAGGGAGAGAAGAAGAGAGTTGGGGGAGGGAAGGCGGGAGAGAGAGTAAGAGTGAGAGAAAAACGCTGTATTCCAGCAGGCTCACTAGGTACAAATGGAAACAGATTTATAAAACTCCATCCTGCTCTTTTCTCTTCATTCTCAGTGGGCATATGGACTCCTAAACACTCCAGCATGATATCTGATACATAACGGATGTCTGTATATTAGATTATTAACCCTTTAATGGGATACAGAGTGATATAACTGACATTTTGTCCTGTATTTGTCCTTTTCTTTCCACTGACACACATCGGAGAACGCTAATACAAGCACAGACAGCACGGCGACCTATTAGCAGATATGAAAAATTGCCTGAGGAACTGTGATCTAGAGTCAGATTAGTGATAAAAGGTTGGCTAGAATATTTTTCCATCCTGTGTGTGTGCTGTGATTCAGCAGGTCCACCACAGCACAGTCATCTGGCACTGTGGGACTGCAGCCACGAGTCTGATTGAGCACAGATGTAGAAGCATGCAGCACCAAGATTCCTTTGGAGGTATCCCAAATTTATTGACCCAGGACCAAAATCCCCCCTCTCTGATCAACTATTTCAACATCGTACTGCAGTGGCCCTGTACTGTGGCAACACAAGAGAAGGAAATTTACTAGAGTTTATGTTTAATAGCGTCAGTGACGTCTCAGTAATTTGTTTCCCTGATGAGAGTTGAAGTGCAGACTGAAAGCAGCCTTGGACCGTGTCTGAGACGTTTAAGAGTGTCTGCCAGTATCGGTGCTCCGCCCTAATGATGGAGAACCAGAGGAACTTGTGAGGTTCACTTCAAACTAAACAAGCAAAGAGAGAATAAATAAGGATTAGGTTTAAATTTCACAGGAGTTAACTGACGCAGATGCGAAGGCTAAAGCACTGACAAATATCTGGAAGTGTAATGTAATATTTGGCTTCTGCCACTTAACAGACAAGAATTGGTGATTATTTGTGCACATGAGGATATTTTACAGCTCTACAACATATACATAAAAAGAGCCTGAGAATAATGCAGCACCTGTAGACTATGATATGTTATCTTAAAGCTTTGGTCCTTTTAGTTGTGGATCTGTCAAATTGTGCACTCTAGTGGCTGAATTGGAGAACAGCTAGAGAAAAACTGAAGGCCCATTACCAACCACAACTGTGTCCCAAACTAACAGCTGAAAAGGGTTAAAACTGGGAAATATTCATCAGTTTCAACTTCTCAAATGCAGGGTTTGTACAGCTTTTTGAGTACATAAACGAAAAATTTCCAGACTCTTGAAGGCTTTATCATCATATCTAAATTGTTACTATAAATACAACGGCAGAAAATTAAGCTTACAGAGCTCCTTTATATCCACAGTAATCACTAATGCCACACGACCTCTTGTTCACACAGTCTAACAAGTCTGCCACAAGAGGAAATTCCCATTTTGATGCAAAGTATCTACAATTGAAGTTTACACGCCCGCATGTAAACAGGAGCATTGGTGGAATATTTATTTCCATTAGCAATATAAACAGCTTAGTGAGAATATTGTCTTTTTCAGAATAACTGCAAAAACCAGAATATCTTGTGCACGTGAACATAGTCTTTGTTTATTTTGCCAGCTGTTCATGTTAACTTTGATTGTTTGTTTCGATCATGATTTCGATGAGACAAACATTCATTTCAACTATTAAAAGACTTTTAGTTTACATTAATTATTGTGTTGATGACACAGATCCTATTGAAAATCAAGCATTTGTCAAGGTCAAGGCTTTGTGCGAACACTACAAATTTTAAGGTTTGCTGCCTTTCTCTTGTACTCTGACTGGGCTTTCAAATTTATGACATTTTGTTTTGGTTTAGGATAATGAGGCTGTTGAACAAATAGGCTTTCGGCCCGATGGGACCTTTTTCGGACTACTGGGGTTTTGCGATAATCTGCGGATGGAAAAATGGGCAGTCCCTCTATAATTGGCAGTGACATTCTCAAGCTGCAGCTTGAGTGAAGTTTTGCACCATTTTGTTTTAATTCAAAAAAGTAAAACCTTGATCTATTGTATACTATGCATATATGTATGCATGTACTGTATGTATACTATTACTATGTAGTGTGCATTTGGGACACAGCACGTGCCAGCACAATATAGATTTTTCCAGACAAACCAAGGGTTGTGTTTCCACTATGGTTTCAAGAGCAGCAAAGATCAGGACAATCAGTCTGCTGAAAAAGAGAGAGCACACGCCATTCTCCCCTGGGACAACACACAGCAACAAAGATGTTGTGGGTCCATCTGTCATCTCTTCTGTGACTCCATGTTGATGTGTCAAAGTACAATGAACGAAGATAAACTGGTTTGACAGGTTTTAAAAATGGTGGCTTAAATAAAAAGCCGCAAGCGCTTTTGAAAGGCGCAACCCCAGGGGCAAAGGACTTTTTTTGGGGCGCAAAATAATCCAAAGAACTTAATTTAGACCCGGATCCCTGCGGGAGAAAGTTCTTCCAAAGGTTCCCAGGCAAAGTTCCTGTCATGGAAAAGGCAGCTTAAGTTAAAATGAGCGATTCCACAAAGAACACATTAGTTTTTAAACAGCATTTATTTAGCTTTCTCCATACAATACATTTAATGTACAACAGCACATACTGTATTCTGAAATAACTCTCAGTATAAAATAGGGCTTCTACAATCAAGGTACAGTCATAAAATGCTCTGAGGGACATGACGACGACGGCAACAGTTAAACACCTTCATATAAAGCGCAGGATCTTGAGAGAAGTGATTGTATTTGCCGAGCTGCTGCTGTAGGAAGCAGAACTTCACACACCACACCTCTCAGAGCATCCGACATCCTGCAAGAACCCGTTTTTTTTTAATTTGTTTTGTTTTTTTCTTCTCTTGGTTCTGGTTTCACAACTGAGGAAAATTCAAATGATGATCAACGCATAAGAATATGATCTATTACAACCGCTGAAAATATAAGTTTTGGTAATATGAGAGGATAAATCAGGCCTTGTTTGGATACTGAATATATACCAAGGTCAAAGCATACACCGCATTATGACTGCTAATCAAGCCTATATCTTTACAATCATATATTGAACTGTTGGCTTGTGACTGTAGCTGTAAAGACTGGATTGCTTCTGAGTGTTTTCCGGACATCAAAACACTTAAACACAGCAAAAGTATACTGTACTATCACTGAAGCCACAAGAAAACCAGCTTATTTCAAACATCAGCCAATTATAGATCGTTTTTTAAAAAAGGAGTTTTTATCTGCAGATGTGCATCAGAGCGTGTGTGGGCCTATATAGTGTCTATAAATGTGTCTTTAAATAGAATACACATAACATTGACCAGCTTTCGTGTTAGTTTGCTATTACGTAGTGCTTCAGGTGTTGAATATACATTATATAACATGTCCAATTGGTATGAGAGAAGGCCTAAGTATAAGGAAACATAAAAAGATAGAAGAGTCTGACTGAGAGGCCAAACAAACATCAGGAGAGAGAAAGGAGAGATTTGTCTCAAGTCTTGAGGTAAGCAATGTGTTTCAGTATAATGCCCTACAGACAATCATACAGTTACAATCATTAATTCTCTATATACAAACTTCCTGATTTACATACACTGTACTGCTCCTCAGTTGGAAATTTAATAAAAACTAAATGTGAGATCATATCCGTGGTGCAATTTTTTAGAGCGAGGAGGGGAATCGGACTGTTTCATGAGGTGGGCGATAATAATGAACATTATGGCTATTGAAGATGGCCTGTTTCCTCTTGCATACGTCACGCATACTATCAAATATCTACAACAGTGCAAATTTTCCTGTTTCAGTCAAAACACTCGCAAACAATTGGCTAAAACTACATCAGCTCATTTTTGAAGTCATACGGTGGAGAACGGAGAACTATCCGAGTAGATGTCAACACAGAAAATTTACATGCCTGCGTGATTTTAACGTATACAGTATATCCATTAGGCCTGCATGTTTAAGGGGTCACATCAACGCTGTTTACTGCGAAACGTGAATGGAGGAAGTCTACTGAGGCGTAGGGCTGCAACGACTAGCTGATCCAAAGGAAATAACTGCCGACTATTTTGATAATCGATTAATCGTTTAAATCATTTTTTCAAGCAAAAATGTCAAACATTTGCTGATTCCAGGTTCTAAGACCTCAAAGTTGACGAAATGTGACATTTTTAAATTTCACAGCAGAGTCGTAGTGAGGAGCCATTTTATTTTTTAAAGTCTCTAAGAGTTCTCTTAAAGCTAATCAAATTATTACACCTTTTTAAACCCTAATTTTTATTTAATTTTCATTTAGAAGGGCTACAGAGGTCATATGTTGAGACATGTGATAGGGTATAGCTAACTCTTTTTATGCCTGATTAAACCATGTTTTTGTAAAAATCTGACAGAGCCGATAACAAGGATGATTATTAAAAGCACATTGTATACCTATGCTATCAGTAGGCATTGTAAGTTTTAGATTTCGAAGGCTTCTAACACATTTTTAAATTGTTTGAAGTTGTGAATTCTTGTCTAGGACCCAGGATGTTTTCTGGCACAGAGCAGGTTTAGAAATTTAAAAAATTAAAGCAGACCAAAAAATGGAAGTAGTAGGTTAGTAGTAGTAATTTTTAAAGGTTTTTTTTTTTTGGTAGGACATGATTTGTCCCAGTTCTCAAGAATGGGTGATCAGTTACAAATTCTGAGGAGGAAATGAAGCACAGTGCCCTGGCTGCGCTCACAAGACACAAAAACCATTAAACACAGGTTTAAGAACTTAAAAACACATGTTTTAGATATTTTTATCACAATTTCCTCCTAGAATGGCTGCATGTGGTTTAAAAAGGTTTGATGACATCAACAATCTGTTATTGTTAACAGCTTTGTGCAGCAGACAAGAGAAAAGGCATCAATAATAATCTGACAAATTTTACAAAAACCAGGACATTTTAAATAACTAAAAGCAGAAATTATAGCCTAAATAAGTGATCTGAATATTTTCATGGATTCAGAGAGTCAAAAAAACTACTACTACTAATTCATGTGGGCTAATTGATGATTTAAGGATATGTTCAGGCCAGAGTTTTTTAGTATTTTTGGGTCAACAAGTCAAGTCGGCAATCACAGCACACAGACAGCTCGTTCTTGTTATCTGTTATTATAACGATTAACTGCTCATAGTTGGACAAAAGAAGCAATATGAAGCTTTCAATACTGACTAAACGAATAATCGATTAATCGTGAAAATAATCGTCAGATTAAAATGATCCGTTTGTTGCAGCCCTACTGTGGCACGGTGGCTCAAATGAAAGAAAAACAAAAAGGAAGCAAGGACCAACCAGCACTCTACCCCACATGGCTCCACTGGATGTAGGCACCGTTTTTTACTGTCACCTTCTTAGAAGACAAGGTTGAGCTCAATAACACGTCAAGCCAATCCCACATCTCTCCGAAACAGACGCTGCGCCACCGAAATGTGTGTCTACTGAAGGAGACTTAATGCAAATTACGAAATAAATGTGCTATAGTAGTAACAGTTTGCGCACTCATTGACACTACGGACTGTAACTGAGACATGACATCAACAAGCTTTACGAAGAGGAGGAGGCTATAGGATGCTACAGTACTAGTGCTACCTGAACATGCTACAGATTGAGACTACAACGATGGGAGACGGTTTCACATTAGCACAAAGCAGGAACCAGCTTTGCTGAAGAGCTCTACCCATTCCAGGCCACAGAGCCGCTGAAACCAGCCGCGTCCAGAACCAACGTGTTGTTTTTTGTTTGTTTTTAAAAAATAAAAAAAAAGCAAACCAAAGAATGTGTTCTTCTTACAGGATAAATCTTCAGAAATGTCATGTACCATTTTTAAAATGACTAAAGTACCGTCTTTGCAGCTTGATGGATCAAGTACTTAGTAAAGCTGGCTTATTGTGTGCAGAGGAAAGCACCCCATCTGTAGTCAGTTCCTGTCATACGACACACACATACGCACGCACGCACGCACACGCGCACACACACACAAGTCCATACGAACACATTCGCACAAGCGCACAAACCCTGAAGTTAGGAACGATTTCTATCGTCACACAGCACTATCGTTTTGATTATCATTGAGTAAGAGCTGGGATTGCATACTGTACCATACGTCTCCGAGGAGAGGCACCCTTCATCAATATCAGCTCATTCGTTTCAGTTCACACGCACACAAACACACACTGGAATAAATTTTGAACTGGTCAAAAAAAAAAAAATTACAATCACATGCTTTATAACGGAATGTAGAGAAAACTCATACCAGACTTTCGACTTCAGCTGAGACCGAGCCAAACACGCAGACTCTGTTATGAAGCGTCTCCATGGCTTTAACCACGAAAAGTTGAGAAGATTTTCAGACGTACTGGTGGAATTTAAAAATCCTTCTCACGGTCACTCAGCCATCAGTTTAATAACAAAGTTCTGAAGTGCTTTTATATATAACTGTGAAATTATGACAGCTGTCCCTTCAGAAAAGACTAAAATAGTTTTTTTTTTTTTAAATATTTAAAATATATTCCCCCATATTAAGAGAGGGCTCTGGAACTAGTCTATCAGACACCATGAGTACACCAACAGCTGGCTACACCTCCGCACATCTGGACTGAGTATCCATTCTTTCACATCTTTCACATGACGTATATTTCATCCACGCTCAAATAGAGAATGCAAAGTGATCAGACCTTCAAAGCAAGCTGCATTCAAAGTCTAGTGTTTAAAGGGACAGTCCGGATTATTTGATGCGGGGTTGGGTGACGTACTTCTCTATAGTCAGGGTATCACCTACAGTAGATTCCAGTCAGCACACACCGAGTTAGGAGAAGCAGCGAGGGGA
>JAJHUR010090260.1:0-14088 GCA_027495735.1 Lutjanus campechanus | reverse complement strand
CATACATATATATGTACATATACATACACATGTGCAATGGTGATATAAATAGAAAGTGTAAAATGACAGTTTAAAACAACCCATTTGGGTATGTACTAAAAATAGGCTAGCTTAGCCTTCCTACTACTGTTCTACTACTGTAAAGGCTATGTTGAAAAGATGTGTCTTTAGCTGCCGTTTAAACATCTCAACAGAGCCTGCCTCTCTGATGTGTTTGGGTAGGCTGTTCCACAGTTTGGGAGCATAGCTGAAAAAAGCTGCATCTCCAATTTTCTTTTTGTTGTAATTTTGGGTATCTAAGAACCTAGCACTGGAGGACCTGAGAGGTCTTGATGGAACATAGAACAGCAGAGAGTCTCTCAGGTAGGATGGTCCTAGGCCATTGAGCGCTTTATATACGAGCAGGAGCACTTTAAAATCAATTCTGGCGGACACAGGAAGCCAGTGCAGTGTGGCTAAAACTGGAGTGATATGTTCTCTCTTCTTTGTTTTGGTCAGTAATCTAGCAGCCAAATTTTGTATTAGTTGTAGCCTGTCAATGGACTTTTTTGGAAGACCAGTAAAAAGTGCGTTACAATAGTCTAATCTGCTTGAAATGAATGCATGAATTAGTTTTTCAGCGTCTTGCTGAGTCAGGAATGGCCGTACCTTGGCGATGTTTCTGAGGTGGAAGAATGCTACCTTGGTCAGATTATTTATGTGGGGGGTAAAACTTAGTTCAGAGTCTAAGATAACACCCAGACTCTTTACTTCTGGTTTTACCCAGGAGGACAGATGGCCAATTTTTTTCAGCAGGTCCTTCCAGGTCCTTCCTGGGGCTAACCAGCACCCTGGTTAGCCCCAGGGTGCTGGGAGCTAAACCCAACAAGAACATCCACTGGGTACGACCTTGGTGCTGTGTTCCCTGACGTGCACAGAGGCTGTACTCGTCATGGTGACTGATCATGTTCACTGGAAGGCTGCTAAGCCCAGTTCTGTTGCACGCAAAGCAGCAGCTAACAGTTTTAGCCATTTTAGCAACAAGTAAGCTAAAGCCATCTGCCCATTATGAAACTCATTTTGTTATTTCTCCTTCTGCTTGTTTTTTGTGAAATTCATTTACAGTACGGTGCCCCCGCAATAATGAAAAAGGCCTGAATACAGAACATTTGTGGAAAATATAACATCTTTGTTTCAATAATGGTGATTAGTTTGAATCAGAACATCTCATATTGCCTGGTGCTGAAGCCAATTTCAATCCAATTATTTCTCTTAAAAGACTGATGCAGTTGAATCAGCATAATTAATCACTGGTGCATTGATGCAGTGAATGAATCATTACAGCCCAATAAGCCAGTTGTGTTGAACCGAAACTGTAAGTGAGCACAACAGAAATGTCTTTTATACACATCCCGTCTTACAGCAAGTCCAGTAGGTCAAAGTTGAATCAGACAGTGCCACTTAGTTCAGGAAAGAGCTGTAACATCCATCTTTGACTGCCATAGGTGGTTTAGACATGATGGATGACTCTCTCATGGCCTGTGTGGTTGCTCTGAGGAATGGTTGCTCCCAAAATCTCAGCAATCACATCAAATCTTATCATAATTGATCAGAATTAAATACATATGAACCCTACAGATTACGGTATCATTCTCTTCTTGATTCTTGATAGAATATTAAGACATGATGAGACAGCATTTCAGAGGAGCAAAGAACAAAAAGGAGTAAATGTGATCTGAATCAGTGCGGAGAAGCTTCAGTTAAGTTTCATGTCTCACCATCTTCTCAACCATGCATGCGAACAAAATGTACACCCACATAATGCATTAATATGCATAGTTTCTCTTTTTTCTCTTAAGCCTTTATTGATCGGACAGCTGTAGATCGAAAGGAAATGGGGGAAAGGGAGTGGGGGAAAGACACACAGCAAAGGCCACAGGGTGGAATCATACCAAGGCCTGCTGCTGATGATGCGGCCTCAGGCACATGGGGCACATGCTCCATCAACTGAACTCTCAGGGCGCCCCAATTGTTCTTATTTTAAACCACATCTCACAGTCTTCCTCAGCCAATGGAGTTGCTCATTTGTCATGGAGTTGGTAAAGTTGACACAAGAATGGAGCTTCAATCATGTGATACCAGCTGGCCATATATGGGAACTGAATGAATGAAGAAAAATTCAAAAAATGACTGAATGAACGTCACCCAGAGATGACATTGTGTGTCTGTGAACACCAGACCAAAACCACTCCCAGCATCCACTGGGACGAGGTCATTGACCAGGATTCAGTAGAAAGAGTATCAACATGTGACATCATAGATCAGCTCTAAACAGAGACAGGGGTTACCATCTCTACACATATACAACCACCTGTTCTCATGTGGATGAAGTTCCACGACGACAGTTGAGCCAGTTCCAATTTTTTTCCATTGCCATTCAATGCATGACAATGGCATCTCATTAGGCAGTGACCTCTACTAGCCGTAGTAATTATGACAGGAGCAGAATGAAGAGTCTGTGTATGTGGGAGGCTGGGGCAGATGGACACATCAATCAAACATGACTCTCATGCACAAGGTCCCCTTCAGTGTCTGTATGACACACTGCCAGAAAGCCTTTTTAACATTGGTTAGCATTATGAAACAGTCACAGTTTGGGTAAGTTTAGGCGACAAAACTACTTGGGTAGGCTTGGAATAACACCATTACAATAAGTATGTTACCTACATCATGTAGTGTTACTGAAGAAACTTGCAAGACTTGAGTCTTAGCACACACATGATGTTATGTACCTATATATAACTTTTAATAACATTTTGGTTTCACATGGGACATGAACATCAGTGAAAGTCCTGTGCTTGTTTGAACCATCCATTCACCCCACATCCTCTACAGTATGCGTGGAACTTATCTCTCTTGATACTATGTTGACAGCCTGCTTGGGGATGAGTTTACATTCAGGTCATTTGAGAGGCTAGTGTGTCGGGTACAGTGAGCATCTGCATGAGACGCTGAGGGGCAATGACAAAATGTCGATATTTGAGTTGGGACTGAGAACTCTGGGTTCGTGTCTCATGTGAAACCAAAAGTCAGCATTGACTTATTTAAAGTTTTAAGTTACTTAAGCTAAGTTAGGTCATGTGGCTTATGTGGCATGACCTACTTAACATAACATACTTATTTTAACGTAAACCATTATATTTTCCCTAAATCTAACCATGTAGCTTTGTTGCCTAAACCTCGCAGAACTGTGACAATAACATGGAACACATATTTAACATCACTTATGTGGTTTTGGGGGTCACTGGCAAACACTGATGAGGACGTGTTTGTAAATTATATATTGTACTGTACGTGTGACTGTTTTGCAATAAGAAATGATTTCATTAATATTTCAGGTGCGCTCACTTTCACTTTGACCTCAAAATAAAAGTAATTAGGACCATGTGGATGAAGCGTTTCCAATGTTACCAGATCTCAGCAGCTACTTTAGTGAGGAGGTTGCTATCACAACTGTTGGAAATGATGAACAAAACTATGAGAACAAACCAGCCACAACAACTGCTATTTGCCCTTAGAGCATCTGTCTTGAAGTTATTTAGACTTCACACTGGCCTGTTGTGGCCTTCTATAAAAATTAGAGAAGATGCATAAAACATGTCCTGTACTGATGGAAACGTTTGACAGAAATTAGACCATGGAAAGAGCTATGTACATAGAATGTTTGCCTCATAATCCAAGTTTAAGACCATAACAAATATGCTAGGGCTGCTTATGAATGCAGATATAGTGGAAACAGGGGCTTAATGGGGCTCAGCCTGTCTGAGCTGCTGAAACATCAAATAAACAACGTAGGCTGGGAAAGAAAAGCATGTAATTAGTCTATTTTACACGTATTCACTTAGTTGAGAAAGTACCAAGAGTATTAGATCTCCTTTTTAAAGATCAGGGCCAATTATAACAACCAAAAGAACAAATCCACTGTGTATTCAGCAGGAGATCAAATCACTGGCAGATTGAAACAACAGGTGCTGAAAGTTTGCACGAACCCTCAAATTTCCCATCTCAGTTTGTAAGTGTTAACTACACATGCTGCAGAAATGAAACAAATTACATGAAAGAAAGGGTTAAACAAGGTTCAACTGACCCACAAGGAAGTGCAGGCCAGTCCGGTGCTCTCAAGGGCAGAATTATCTTGTCACAGGATATACTTGGAAAATTAGTCCAAAGTATACTGGAGCACACAGTTCACTGCTTTAGTCCAGTGCTCCTGTAACCAAATTATTTTGTTAAATATCTTCTGTCTGGTGCAGCCAGCGGATGTCCAGATGACAGATAATGGACATCCAGGCCAAGACTTCCTCTTCCATGTGTCCCATTACCAACTTGAGAAATGAAAATGGAGTTTGAGGCTAATGTCTCTAAATAGATATCTGCATGTTAATGACAAAAACACTAATAAAAAGCTAAATCATTGTCAGACGATAACCAGTGGGTTCCAAGATTTTGTTTTTTGACAATGCATTGCGCCTCTTTTGGTTTCCATGCAAAATATTTACCTGCATGCAACCAAAACCTGCTCAAATGTGATTAGTCAATACTATTTGGACTACAAAGAGACTAGAAATGAAAACCAGAAAGTCACGCCCCTTCTGTTGTGCCCCATGGGACCTAACTTTGGAACAAATATGAACGGTAACATTTTTTGATTCCATTTGCACTGTGCCATGAACTACACATATGATATTTGTCAATTTAAAACAGAATTTCAGAAGTCAAGAACGTCTCAGTTTGTGGTAGGTTTGTCATAGTTAAGTTTAGTTGTTTTTTGTTTTAGTTGTTTGAAACTGCTCAGTGAACTACATCACTCATCTTGCCCATTATATATCACCAACACCAATCTCACTGTCCCTTGTAAGTGTTTTATCCAGCGACTCCTGGTCCTTTTATCAGCAATGAAGGGAAAGAATGTGTATGACTACATCTCAATACGAAAACACACAGGCCTGCATGCCTGTGTGTTTTCTTTCTCATTATGTATCTTCAGTCTGATACTTCAACAGTTTTATGACAAACTGTGACTTTCTTGACTTGTAAAATTATCTTTTAAAGTGACAAACATTATATGTATAATTCATGGTACAATTCAAACTGAGTCAAAAAATTATTTGTCTCTCGCAGTAGACAACAGTTCATATATTTCTGTAGTTAGGTCCCATGGGGACCCATCGGAAGGGGCGTGACTTTGTCTCTCTACTAAAATCTTGTCCCTTGCCAACAGATTCTGCATATTCACACGCAGATCTGTTTGTAGATATTAATGAGAACATGTCAGTAACATGTTGTGCAGACTTTTAACTGGTTGAACCAGCTCCTGTCAGGTAGCAGATTCATAACAGAAAAGGCAGGGAGCAGAGGATCGAGCTGTAAACACAACACTGACATATTGTCACCTCCAAAACTTGCTGTGGCAAAGGCATTAGCAAAGAGTTGCCTATTTAGACACCCATACAGCTCAGAGCAACATTAGCACATATTTGGAGTTGTGTTTGTTTCTTTTTGAGCTCTGTTTGGGTTTCCAACAAGTCTTAATAAAAATATCTGGCTTTTTAACTGCTAAATGTTCCACTAAGCTTACCAGGTCGTCTCCAACTGTGTCGGTCTGTTGTTTGGTGATGAGCCAGGCCATTTGCATTACCATGTTGTTGAATACAACTGTTTTGTTAGATCCCTTGGTGACTCATAGATACTTATACTTTAGCAGCTATATGGGATGCTTTTGAGTAAATTCAATGTAAACCTATCTGCAGTTGCATATGGTGCGCTGGGATTTCAATGTAGAATGAAGAGCAAGGAAGTCTGTGCATTGAGGAGGTGGGTGGATGGATTTGTCAAACAAACACTGGACTCTCATGAGGCTTGGGTTCATGTACCATGTGAAACCAAAATGTTATTAAAAGATTTAAGTTACATATGTTATGTGCACACAACTTGCATTGTGTAATTTTTGTATTGTGGGTCGTGTACTCCAAGCAATTTGGCCTCAAATTCAAGGATGCATTCCTACCACTGATTTTCCAGCTCTCAGTCAGGTAAATAAACTTTTGGGTTCCTAATAGAACAAGTAACACTTTCCTTCATCCTCAAGGACTGGGTGAGGAGCTCAAATATCCAGATGGAATTCACAGTAGTAGTTCAGCTAGTTCAGCATCTAATCAGGATCCATCCCGGACATCTCTTTGTGGAGGACATCTAACTGGGAGCAGTTCCCCGGGCAGACCAAGACGGCACTGAAGGGATTATTCCATATGGTCTGGAAAGCCTCAGGACCAGGACCTGGAGAAGCAGATGAATGCTGAAAGATGGATGGAATATTTACCCATCTGTGGATGACTGTTGTACCTTCCTGTACAGCAGAGCAAATCCAGCCTGACAGGTGGTCTTATTCTTGTTAGCTCACTGGAGGGAATTCTGAATAAAAGGTAATTCATGCAAAATTGATTCCGCTCGGCAAATACACATTTAATATTTGATGCAAACAAACTCATCACAGTATCAATAGAGAGAATGTACCTGCCATCGAGGATACACAGGACACAATCCTGTATCAAAGGAAGGAAAACTGCATTCACAGTCAGAGTTGTGCCATCTGAATAGTTGTACTTTTTCAGACTTTAATGTCAAAGTGAAAACAGATTTCTACAAAGTAATGTCAAATGAATAAAAATATAGAATGTAAAATAATTGACTGCATAAATATTCACTCCCATCAAGTCAGTATTTAGTAGATGCACCTTTGGCCACAGTCACAGCCTGTGTACAGGTCTCAATCAGGCTTGCACATCTGGACACTACAATTTGACTCCATTCTTCTTTGCAAAACTGATCAAGCTCTTTCAGGTTGCACAGGCATTGGGCATGAACAGCCCTTTTCGAGTCCAGCCACAAATGCTCTGTTGGATTGAGGTCTGTGCTTTGACTCGGCCGCTCCAGAACATTCACTTTGTTGTCTTTAAACCATTTCTGTATAATTTTTGCTGTGTGCTTCGGCTCATTGTCTTGCTGGAAAATAAATATTCTCCAAAGTCATAGTTCTCTTGCAGACTGAATCATTTTACCCCCTGCCTTTTCAAGCCTTCCAGGATCTGCTGATGAGAAGCAACCCCACATGATGCTGCCACCACCAGGCTTCACAGTGGGGATGGTGTGTTTGTGGTGATGTGCAGTGTTTGGTGTCCGCCAATCACAGCGTCTAGTTTGATGGCCAAAAAGCTCCATTTGGTCTCATCAGACCAAAGAACCTTCTTCCACTTGACCATGGAGTCTCCCACATACCTTTGGTTGAACTCTAGTTGAGATTTAATGAGCTTTCTTCAGCAGTGGTTTTCTCTCTGACACTCTCCCATAAAGCTTTGACTGGTGAAGAACTTGGGCAACAGTTGTTGTCTGCAGAGTCTCTCTCCTTTCAGCTGCTGAAGCTTTTAACTCCTTCAGAGGAGTCATAGGTGTCTTGATGGTCTCCCTCGCTAGTCTCCTTCTTGCACGGTCACTCAGTTTGTGAGGACAGCCTGCTCTAGGCACATTTACACATGTGCCAAATTCCTTCCATTTCTTAATGGAATTAACTGAACTCCAGGGGATGTTCAGTGACTTGGACATTTTTTTGTATCCATCCCCCAACTTATACTTCTCAATAACCTTTTCTCTGAGTTGCTTGGAGTGTTCTTTCGTCCTTATGGTGTAATTGTAGCCAGGAATACTGATGAACCGGTGACTGGACCTTCCAGACACAGTTGTCTTTGTACAATAACTTGAGACACATTCACTGCACTCAGGTGATCTCCATTCCACTAATAGTGAGACTACAAGCACCAACTGGATGGACCTCTGTTGAATTAGGTCAGTCACTTTAAAGGGGGTGAATATTTATGTAGTCACTTAATTTACATTCTATATTTTTATTTAATTTGCATTTTTTCACTTTGACATTAAAGAGGTTTTTTGCAGTAATAAAAGGCGGAAACATCCAAGGGGGTGAATACTTTTTATAGGCACTGTACACACCATCATCTTCAGTATAAATAAGACGATACTGACTTGAAAGATACATGTAACTTAAAAGAAAGCTGTGTGTGAGTGTGTGAGCTGCTCTATGTGTGTGTTTGTGTGTGTGTTTGCCATCCTGAGCACTGACATATGTACATGTGCTATGTAGCATTTCTATAAACAAAGAGAGGAATCTTCACCCTGTTAGAATCAGTGCGAAGTAGAACACACACACCTCTCCCACTGCCATCAGCCCACACACACACATACAGATACATACAGTGACCCACGCGCTAAGAGACCATCTGTCACCACCTCACCACGAACACTCAGTGCTTGAATTATTATGATCTTATGCCCAGCTATAAGACTACTTGTACATACAGTACATACACTCAGTGCTGTAGACATCTGGGCCAGTGGACTGTCAAAAAATTCATAAAGTTCTGCCTGTGGGCCTGTCAATCAAAACCATGCAAGCAGCAGCCTTATATCATAGACTCCAACATAACTGTCGCTACAGCTGCAGTTGTGAAAAGGTGTGTATGGTCACATAACCCCTATGAAATGACTTATTTCACTATTAGAATTTAAACCAGTTTGGCCGGTGGAGGTCTCTGGTGCACGTGCTCTGCACAGAATGCGTGTGCATAAACATTCTACATAAGTACCGTGCAACAGTGAGATGAGTAACAAAAGTCATAGACAGGAAAATGTCATAAAAAGTAAAGGAATAGCCAAAAAGGAAGCAGACATTAGAGGCAGAGGCCTCCAAATGTAAGGCTGTTCATCTTTTTAGTACAAATACAAACCCCAATTCCAAAAAAAGTTGGGACGCTGTGTTAAACTTACTTAAGAACAGAATACAATGATTTTAAAAACTTCTCGACTTGTATTCAGCTGAACACAATACAAAGACAAGATATTTAATGTGTAAACTGATGAACTTAAAGCTATAGTTGGTAATGTTGAGAGAGCTGTTGGAGAGCTAGCAAGATTTGAAAGTGGCACCTCCTCTAAGCTCCACCACCTCCTCCCCCTCCCGTCAGTGGTCCGTCCAAAACCACATCCCACGTCGAGTAAAAATGCTTAATGCTCCGTGCAGGAAGCACAGATCCTATAAGTTAGATAAGCAGTATGTACCGACGACCGACTTACACCGACAGATAAGCTAATGTTAGCATTGGGCTAATACGAGCTACAAAAGTAGCTAAGTTGGCAAATGTTACATATTTCATGAAAATAACAAATCCCCCTGAAGTAAAACAAATAATTACCTGTCCAACAGAAACACAGCAACCTCTGCATCACTTTTCAGGCCCTTCAGATGCCTCAGTTGTCTCCACAGCTCAAAGGCTGCACTGATGTTGACTCTGGTTTGTCCTCTAGCTTTATCCAGAGCATTTTTCATCGCAGCCTTTTCTACCTCCAGCTTTCTTTTCTTTGCCTGTTTAGCAGGCGGGCCATTATAAGTAACGCTGGAAGTGGTAATTTTGGCTGCGTTTTCTCTGCCATTGTACCCTAATGAACTTATTCTCCTGTTAACTTGGTATTTCTGCTGAGGAGTGTGCTGAACATTTCCAGCAACAGTGAAACGTGATGAGTGCGCACGCAGGGAGGAGGGAGGGACAGAGGGGGGCGTGGGCAGGATGAGACATGAAAGCATCTGATTGGTTCCTTTCCATTCGGACCGAATGGCAGGGATTGGTCAGAGTTTTTACAGGCCTGCTGCTGACACAGAAGTCTGATTCTTTTCGTTCCTTTTTCTGAATACATAATGTATTGATTACTCTCAGGATGGAAAGACCATTTCACCCAGTATAACAAAAAGTGTTTCTGAACAGGATTACCAACTATAGCTTTAAGTATTTTAAACACATTTTCAATAAGTTGATATATGCAACAAAAGACTGGGAAAGTTGTGAAATGCTCAAAAAGCACCTGTTTGGAACATTTCCATTGGTAAACCGGTAATTCATAACAGGTGTCAGTATCATGATTGGATGTTAAAGGCCCCTTTAATACAACAGGCTCAAGCTGTTCACAAGCATGGATGGGGAGAGGTTTACCACTTTGTGAAAAACTTCAAATAGTCCAACAGTTCAAGGACAACGTTTCTGTGAGGAATCCAAGAATCTGCAGAAATTTCTTCACATAAAGGGCAAGGCTGAAAACCAACATTGAATGCTCATGACTTTGGAACACTTAATGCAGCACTGCTTAAAAAGTGAATCAAAACTACATATAATTGTATAAAGGATGTTGCATCAGGAACACTTTGGAATATGAAAAGGTTTTGCAAATCATTGCATTCTGTTTTTATTTATGTTTTAAAAAAATTCCCAACCTTTTTTTGAAATTGAGGTTTGTATATTCTGTCCTGTTGAAAGATGAAACACATCTGCTTCACTTACTTGATTTGCTCAATACGTAAAATAGCATAGTACCTGGTTAAAATAAACCAGGTACTATGGCCATAAAACAATTATTTTTCAGTGTAACTATAAGAGTCATATGTAGCACTTTTTATGGAGTGGCATTAAAATACATTACAATCTCAATTAATTGTCATTAATGTCTGTTTCAGTTGAACAGTAAAACACTTCCAGTGCACTTCTATGCCCACAACCATCAAACAGGAACCCTGGCAACAGGCAAAGCCGGCTGTGAAGACCTCACCACCACCACCACCACCACCCTCGTCACTCTCTCTCTCTCTCTCTCTCTCTCTCTCTCTCTCACACACACACACACACACACACACACACACACACACACACACACACACACACACACACACACCAACTCATTGAACCAGTGCCGTCATAATCAACACTCCCTTCTTTCCCTCACCAAATCCTCAGGACTCTTCGCTCTATGCAGCCTATAGACTACAGCATCCTTAGACTGCCCATTATTTGGCCTAACTGTTTTACATTCACCCCTAAGAAACAAGTTCAGTTCAGAGACCACAGGCCCAGCAGGGGCAGATGAGTTGTAGAGTCTGATAGCCGTGGGCAGGAATGACCTCCTGTATCGTTCCTTTAAACAGCGAGGTTGAATCAGTCTGCTGCTAGGTGCTCTTTAGTTTGTCCAGTTCTTTTTTTTCTGGAGGGGTGGGATGCACTGTCAATGATTGCCAGCAGTTTTGCCAGCATTCTGCCCTCAACCACCTCCTCCAGTCTGGCCAGCTTAGAGCGGACTCTGCCTTTTTTATGAGTTTATTTAGTCTGCCTTTGCTTTGATTCCTGCACCCCAACACACCACAGCATAGAGGATGGCATTCACAACAACAGAATGATAAAACACCTGGTGCATTTTGTTACAGACATTTAAGGACCTGAGCCTCCTCAGGAAGTAAAGCCAGCTCAGGCCCTTCTTGTGGACGGTCTTGACCACTTCAGCTTGTCGTCCAGTTGTACACCCAGGTACTGGGACGCCCTATAAGGGAGGAAGTGGAACCCAGGGGAGAAGGTTTTAAAAGCTCAGGAAGTACTGAAGGTGTGTTCAGAAAGAAAATTAAGCAACTTTTTTGCATGTGTGGGTTAAATTAAAAGTCGAAGCAAAGATTCAAGCAGACGCAAAGCATTTGCACCGGGCAACGCAAATGATGCAACGCAATTGATGTGACGTTCCCGTATTCACACCTTGAAATATCCAACTTGAGCGAAAAATTTGCATATATCACAGGACTTTTGCAGGGTGCTGTGTGGGCGGAGGGACAGAACTGCTGCTCACCAGCAGACAGCTGCTGCGCACTGGAGAGCTTTGGAGGAGAGAGCCGAGGACGGATCAGAGCTTCTAGAGGAATAAACACCAGAGTCACACAGGATTCTGCTGGGATACAGAACAGAGTTTGTTTTACAAACCATTGGGATTAAAAAGGAAGCCGCAGAGAAGCTGACCTCGACTGTCTCCACTGTCTCACAGAAATGAGTCGCTCTCTGACTACTGACTGGAGGAAAAATGTATTTTAACGTTACTTCAGGAATGTACAGAGATGGAAAGGAAAAAGAAGGGAGACTGAAAGAATCAGGGTCTTTGGTGATTGCTGAATTGAGTCAGGGGCTGAACCAAACAAAAACCCATGGAAACACGCATTAACACTCTTGTTCAAGTAAACCACAAATCTTCCTAAAATTATCCTGTGGTCAAACTCACACATGTCAACCAAGGAAAAAAAAATTTCCTTCTGTCTGAACATGACTTAGGGATATTGTGGTGCAGGATAGGTAGGACTAAGCATAGCGCAGTCTTGTTCAGGCAAAGCTACAGCAGCTGGCAGGAGGAAACTGTAGAAGAGATTCAGAGGCAAGAAGAGACGACTGTATATGTAAGAGGAGTTTCCCTGGCACAGCAGGGTCAGTGGATGACCTGGAGGAGTGCAGAAAAGAAGAAACTTAGCTGGAGGGTGGTGTGGCATGGAGTCAGGGAGGAGTATATTCATGCTATGAGCAACTTATGATGTGCTTCCATCTTCCTAAAATCTAAATGGATAGGTGAAGACCCAACATGTCCTTTGTGTTCTGGTACGGCTTCACTTTGGCACATTCAGTCAGGGTGTAAAATGAGACCGTCTCAAGGGTGATACGCTTGGAGATATAACCCAGTGAAGTGTCTAGCAGCAGCTGTTGAGAGTAAGAACTTAAGAAGTAAAGCCACTAGATTCAAAGAGGAAACAAGATGGGATTTTGTTTATTTGTGAGGGTGAGCAGGTCTGGAGCCTTATTTCTAAAAATGATTTTATACTTTAACTTAGTCTTAAGATCATTTCGGGTGGTGTCCATGCATTTGATTCATAAAAGATACTGAGCAAAAAACCTTGCTAATGCAGGTGATAAGTAAGTATCTGTCATCTAAAATTCTCAAATGAACTTAAAATTCACTGCACCAGCCTTACAATCAGTGACTTCCCTTCATTTAATGCAGCTCATTGAGGGTTGACTCAGGAATAGCCACAGACCAAAAGAGAAAAAGCAAACTTTTTGTAAGACAAGGTCACAGTGATGGTCAAGGAGACTGAAGCCAGGTAACACTTATTATTCAGCGAACTAAACAGAGGATGGAGAATCAAAGCCAAACACATAATTCCTGTCAAAGTGTTCAGAAAGCTAATGCCAAATTCACCACAGGCTTGGGCACATATTCATCCAAACTGCAATACCCCTACATAATCAGCAGGAAATCACTTGGGTCAGGGTCTTGCTTTGAGATATTTCCATGTAAAATTAAGGTTTTATAAAGTACTACTTGTATGTGGCTTTCTAAGTAAAGGCTCATTTAGGCCCCTTTAATGCACAAAAATAGTAGAAAATAGATACGTCTGTTTCAAACGATGTAATGGTCACTGACCGGATACATCTATGCATCCTTTATGTTTGTATGGATGTTACGCAATACATCTACTAGCAGGCGCTGCTCAAAGTCAATAGTTATCCCATAGAAGAAGAGGAGTCAACACAAAGAGGCAAAAGCGGAGGCAGCAGGACGGAGGATTCTTTTCACAAACTAATTTATGTCTAATGTCATTTCAATACTTTGGGATTTTTGTGTTCTGTGGTCATGTCTTCCTTGAACCATGGCTACACTTCCTCCACAAATTCCACTTCCCCCTTTGTCCATATCAGTAAGCTTTCAGAAAACAGGCACAAATATGAACAAAATGAACGCATGGGTAGAAGTATGAGTACGGATAGAAGGCACCGTCCATATCCACATCCAATGTTCAGCATAAGTGAGGCTTAAAAGGATACTCCAATTTACATGATAATCTATTCAGTATGTACTCACCACTATGCCGATGTGATGATGGGTGAAGATCTTCAGTTCACAAAACAATCCTGGAGTTTTAGGAGAAACAGGGTAGCAGCCTCATCCAGTACAATGGCAGTGAACGGTGACCACGGATAAAACACAAAACAAACACAAAATGTCTCCATCCTGCTTGTGTGGTGTAATCCAAGTGTCTGCGAGCCGCGACATTAAAAATTAAGTAGCCGGTAGGATGTAAACATGGCATCGATCTCGCGAGACTTCCGCACGTGTGTCCATTAAGATATATAC
>JAJHUR010090259.1:0-18954 GCA_027495735.1 Lutjanus campechanus | reverse complement strand
TCACGTTATAAGAATTTTATTTTATTTTTCAGTTAAATTGAAAATTGTAATGCAAAAATGATCAATCCCGCTAATAGTATGGCATATCGCTATCAAAATTTAAAAGTCAAATAAGACTTTTAAAGCTGTAGTGCATAATTTCTGTCACCCCCTAGCGGAATTCTGCGTTATTACAACAATAAAGTTGGCACTTCCATATGATGTATGCCCAGGTGTACACACCATGAACACAGAGTAACACTTGCTACACACCGCGTACACAGAGCAACACTCGCTACACACTGTGTACTGCTCGACACCGTCTCTCGCTGCACAACCTGGCAAACACCAGGCTGCTAACATTACATTACGTTCATAGCACCATTTCCAAGAAAATAATAAAGTACTAGGTCCAGTACATGTAACAACAACACATAGTACTCATAATATAATTATAAACCGAGTCACTTACTTATCCAACAGCAGCAAGGCAACATCCGTGTCTGCCCTCAGTCCCATTTCTTCCTTCAGGGCTCTCCACAGAGGAAAAGTGATGCCAATACAAATCCGTGTTTGCCTTCTCCGTCGGTCACTTTCCTTCTTTGCTAGTAGTCCTTCAGTCGAACGTCCAGGCTTTTTCTTTGTGGTAAGATCCACTTCTGAACCGTGTCTCGGCCGCTTCTTTGGGTTCTCTGCCATGTCGCTTTCACTTTCTACCTGCGCTCTGCCTCTTGCTATGAGACTTTCCGCTCTTTCTCCCCCTCCCTTCTTGTTGTGAGGTAAAACGCGTCATTTCCTGTGCGCCAGCGCAGGAATGTCGCTGGTCGACAAGCAAATCAAAAATGATACAGTATATATTGGAAAATACTGCGAGATGTTAGAGGAGCCGATCGGCTTAATCAGCAGTGTGTCACCTCCTCTAGTAGTGGCTTGGGTGAAACGGACATTTACGGACATGTGGAAGTTACGCATGGTAGCTTTAAATAAGGTGAATGCAAAATAATGGACTAACAGACTTAGTAGAATGAAATTTAATTTCAAAAGTCCATAACAACATACAACATTGATGCAGATGAGTACATGGAGTGAACTGTGGAATTCTCTGGACAATGATTTAAAAATAATGTCAAAAAATAATCCATTATAATTGTCTCCATTCTTAGAAGCTTTAACCTTGGTAAATGTCTCTTTTTCAGAATAAATTTAACATTTTTTCTCTTAACAACCAGACAGAGAAAGCTCATACACACTTTTCTCTACCAAAAGAATAATGAAGAAGCTTGAGAGCTCATGGAGGTGTAGCTCACTAAGTAGACCTCTGCAGAGTGTTTGAGTGAGGACAAAATATGTATGTTCTTAAATTGTTTTGTATACAGATTTTTGTATCAATTCTGACTTTAGTTACCACGTGCAAATCTAATTTTGACAACCACGAGCAGACAAAGTCTTGGAACTTGTGGTTTTTGCTATCCTCCTCAGGGGGGCCTGGGCCCCTGGTTGGGAACCATTGGTTTAAGTGACTGTATTTTAGTATGTATTGTTGAATGTTTATATGATCTGTGAAAAGGAAAAAGGTCATCCATATTTATGTTATGTTATTATTTAGAAAGGGACAGATGATATTTCTTTTTCCCCCATTCCTTTTACGGTCATAGAATGAGTACAGGTGCTTTGTGTTGGTGTTTACTGTCGTTTTTTTCAGTGGAACTGGAAAATACATAAAGAAATGAGTGAAATAGACCAAATTAAACTAAACTGAACTAAACTAAACTCAGAGAGGTCACAGGGGATGAATCCCCACAACTTCGGAAAAGCATGAAGTTGTTTTTCAGAACTTGTTTAGAAACAATAAATTACTTCTAAATAAATTTCATAGACATCAGCTCCATCAAACATCAGATAATCAAATCAAATAATTCACTCATGAATGCAAAATCTTGTTTATCTGAACATTTGCGTTCAGTCAGTACGCCCCTGTGTGTTGCATCGGGATCTGCGCCCTCGGTTACAAGATGATCTGGAGGAGGCAGTGCTCCGTGTTAATGGCTCCATGTGAACGGGGCGGTGTTAGATAACAAAGTGGTGATGTTGTGTCATGTTATGTGACGACGTACAAGCAGCGAGTAAGCGAATAGCTTGTCAGCATCAGCTAAAACACTGCCGACAAAGTCAAAAGTACATCGCTACATTTCTCTTTACCTTTCACAGATTGCTTTCTCCTGAGAGAGATCACACACACACACACACACACACTAACACACACACACACACACACACACACTCATACACTCACATAGACAGTATGGTGGTTTTATGACTGCGGTTGCCACAGAGCAGTTAGTTATTAAGTGATCCTTTTTATAAGGCAGGATGTGATTCAAGATGAACTGTTTACCCTGAGGATTAACAGTATAGCTCTGTTGACTGGATTAGCTGCAATGATCAGCATTGATCTCTGCTGCCTCTGTAAGAAGTTGATTGTGTGTATTATTGCCCCTCAGAGTGCCGTCATCCTGCTTCTAAGTAAATCCCCCCTTCAAACCATCCGAATTGGCCATTTTTCAAGAGGCTGGTCGGATGAAACTGCTGTTATTTAAAAATTTCCAGCCACGCATCGCTGGTGAGTCTGAGGTCTGCGGTTCGAGCAGGGGCCAGGACCGAGCGTTCGACACGCAGCGGCTCCCGGTGATAGTTGACCGGGGGTCACAGCAGTCAATCCCTGCACTTTAACTGCAGCTTCCGCATGGTCCACTGGAGTGATTTGGAGGCTTACTGAGCCAGCAGTGGCATGTACCTGATGTCACGGGTTCACACAGTCAAGACTTTAATTCATAGTTTAAAGCCTGAGTGTGTGACATTTTAATAAAACTGTTATGAGCTGGAGGAAGAACTATTCAGAAGCTCACATGTTAAAGTGAAGCAAGTAAAAGGACAGTATTATCAAGTATTAGCAGCAAAACATATTTGAATAAATGACTGGCTCCTTTGGCATTTTAAAGTATATGATTGAATTATTATTGTTAACTTGAATATGTAAGCATCATTTTATTTTTGCAGCGAGTCAAGCTAATTTTAACATTTTTATTCATGGCTAGATATTTTAATCTATCACAGTGCATCGTATTTAATATGGCTGTATTACCTGTTGGACGCACTGAAGCAAAACTCTGCTGTTAGTGTGTTTATCTGTGTTAATGATACTTAATTGTAATTTAAATTAAACACAACATTATTTAGAAATATGTGTAATGTGAGCACCATGTAAACTAAAATAATTAATTATAGGCTTTGACACTGGGCTTGTCTGCAAGACAGAGGCACAAAATTTTGTTATGCACCCACTTTTTGCTGTTTCCCCTGCATTGCCTCAGCAAGCTTTTGGTACCAGGCACAATTCTCACTTTTGTTTTTCACTGCAGCTGGTACCTCCCCAACGTAGGCGGGAATCTTAGCTGATTGTCATGGTGACACGGGATCAAACTGCCGTGACATCATCCTCAACGGATACACAAGCAGACAGGAACAATGGAGGAGAGATCCTTTCACCGGCAACCAAAAATAAGAATGTCTGCGCTTTGTCAGTTGACCATGACATGGTTTTGCAAGCTGCCTTTTTTAAAAATCGGTGTTGAATGAATTTTAAAAATTGCGGTCGCAATTTGCGGTTGGTGTGCAGGCTGTCCATGTCGAAGTGACAGTTCTCTCTGACCAGTCAGTGGTCTGTTTTCACAGGTAACAGCTACTTTGACAGTGGAGAACCAAATGAAGCATGATGAGCTTAGCTATACCATGCAGAAGAAACACTTGTAATGTCACGCAATACTCTAACGGTGGTTACTCTTAATATGAAGTGTTAGATGCATGAAAACTACCCCTGAGAAGTGGCTAAATGTAGTGAATGTGACTACATACAAAACTACATGTCAGGTTTAGAAGAAGATCCTGGATTGGGTTAAAATAAGCACATTATGTAACGTGAGGTAAGGTAAAAGTTAAGGCAACGCAATGTAAGGTAATGTAACTTAACACTCAGTGAGCATGAAAACTGCACACACTAGAATTTATCGCTTCAGTTGACTACATTTACCAACACTGACTGGACATCCACATGAAATATGCCAAATTGTACATATTGAATCACAGTATTTGAACACACATATTTAGTTAGTTTGCAGCACTGATTGTGCGTAAACAGTTTGAGGGCCGAGGCCGTCTGTGAACAGCTAAATCTTCTGCAGCAGTGACGTGTCTGTCTGCAGCCAGAGAAGATTATTTCATGTGTCACAGTCATGATACACAGTTTGGCCTTGAGACTATTTAAATCCACATTTCTTGTATATTTATTTCTTTGGGCCCTTTCTGTTCATTATATACCCACTATATCATCTCTTTTGATCTAGCTGGAGCTGCCGGTTCTTAAAGTACATTTATTCTTTTATATGCCCACATGGTGCCAAATAAAGTGGATTGCCCACTCTCCTCTAAAAAATAGCTGTTTTATATTGTTCCAGTGGTAAGACCATGCATCATACTCTTATGAGGCTGTAGGCTACTTCACATAATACATTACAGAACTTAGTGTTTGATGGATATTCTTTAAAAGAGGGGTGTAATTTTTTAGCATCATTCCTCATTATTTCCTAATTCTTTCTTTTATGTTGTCCTGAACTGATTTGTGATTGAAACTGACACACTGCACTGTTGTAATGCAATATTATTAATTCCTCAGGATGTTAATGTAATAAAACATCCTAGTTAATACTTATACATCATGACTAGTAAAATATAATAAATTACTATGTAACTTCATCTTAGACAATAAAAAACTGGTCCGACTCTTCCGTAGCAGCTTATGTCTGGTGCCCATAAAAATATGGTAATAAAAATCTTTATTGCTCTTGGCATTACAGAACAATACACGGAGAACCCCTACTGCTAGCTCTTTAGTATTATTCATTAGGTTCTGATACAGGCCAGTGGCTGCTCCTAACTTTGTGTATGTGTTTGTGTGTGTGTGCGTGTGTGCATGCATGTGTGTGTGTGTGTGTGTGTGTGTGTGTGTGTGTGTGTGTGTGTGTGTGTGTGTGTGTGTGTGTGTGTGTGGCAGAGCCTTTTAATAAAAAATGCCCCGCTGGGCTCTGCGTTGCCAGTTTGCCAATCAGAGCATAGCCACGATATGCAAATCACACACACACGGACGTAAACACACACACACACTCACAGGAGGAGCAGGCACGCACACACACACACGCAGTGGGTGAAGGAGTGTTTTGATCTACCAGGGCCATTACAGACATTTTAAAATCCTATGAATATAAAAAAGAGAGCGAGGGAGAAGGATGGAAGTGAGAGGAGGAAGATGAGAGAGATGGGGGGAGAGAGGGAGGAGAGATATGAGCGGGGAGGAAAGTGAGAGGAAACAACATTTTCTGTTCTCTCTCTGTTTATTATTAAGTTCTAGGGGAGACTGAACGGCAGAATGCATCTGAGAGATTACACGGAAGATAGACGATTAAATGGCTCCCTCAGCTGTTCTTTGCCAATTTCTGTGCATTTCTCAGGTGTGTATATTGTTCTTTGATATTAAAGGAGTCTGGCAGCGAGAGATGAACCTCGCCACAAAGCCTGAGATTTATGGAAATGCTTGGTATCAATAAACATGAAGCATGATTGGTTGATTGAGCAAAAGGCATCCTGCAATCAGAACAAATGCTTTGTCATTGTTAGTGGCGTGTGCAGTCGGTTACATCATTGCCGATTTAATGGACATTAATATATAAAGAAATTTACAAACTCAGTCAAACGACCATGACTGATGATTAACAGGACAGTGATATCTGGTCTAAAAATTATTAGACTTCAGTGGCCACATTACAGAAACTTCCTACCTGAAGTTGTGTGTTAAGACAGGAAATGTATTACAGAAGCAAGTCCTAGTTAAATTCAGTCCTGTCTTATCTCAGGTTTGGAAATGTTTGTTCTTTTGTGTCTAGAAGGGAACCCTAGATTTGTGAAACTCTTGCACATCCTAGGTATCGTATCACACTCAAACATAAAAAAAATGTTCAGGCTTATTTATTCATCTATTTATATATAAAGGGGCTAAAACTGGCATTTTGTTACACAACCCTAAAATGATAAAGAAAAATATAAAATAGCCAGGTTGATGACAAGAGCATGATCTGTCACTTCAGGATTTACCTGTGAATGTCTACAAACGTGGGGCGCACTGACTTGTCTTGTTCTCTCTTTTTGCTTTATAGCCATAGAGCCTGCTTATGTTTGTTTTTTATTGCCTAAAAAGATGTTAAGTGCTTAGTGTATGTATAGATGAATCCGGCGAGGTACCGGAAGTTAACAAGCCGCTATTGCTGTGGTGGCATCTCCCTACCGTTTGAGCATGAATTAATGTGAGCCATCATGAGAAGTTTACAGTTTTCTACTTTTAAACTTGATTTTTATGCAACATTATTTTTGACAACTATGTCTAGGAAGTTGGGGGAAAAAATGTGCAGTTTGGCTGCTCCAACAAATTTCAACTTTGGACAGAAACCGAATGCAAAATACACAAAACTTTACTTCTTGAACAGTGCTGCTGTCTGGGACCAAACACTCAAACCTACATAGATTCACTCAGGGTACAGAGGACCAGGGTGTGCCGTAGTGGCACAAAAATATTACCAGAAAGGAGTTTTGTTCCTGCAAATCTTGAATACCTGAGGAAAAATGTGAATTCCTACATATTTTTAATATATATTACACAATACTTCATCACCTAAATGTGGTGGAGGTGGTAAACCACGTGCAAGAGTTTAGCAAATCTAGGGTTCCCTTCTACACTACAATGGTAGTGTTTGCTTTCAGTAGCTAACAGTATAGTTAACATTAGCTACCAGTAGTATTAACTAGCTTTTGGTAGTGATAGCTGCCTGTTGTTGTTTTGGCTCCATTTTGGTACATTTTAATGTATGTTTCAGTATGTTTCAGTGATTAAAATAACAACGGTTACAAAGTTTAGTATACTCAATCCAACATTGCTTATCAACTTTTATGTCTGTTACCCAGCAACCAATACTACTTTTTTCATATCCCCAGAGCTAAACAACTGTTTGTTGCAATGATGGGCAGCTAATGCGACTGTTAGCTACTGTAAACAAACACTACCATTAGTGAACACTACTGTGAACTAATGTTAGCCTACACTACCATTAGCTAATGTTACCTAATAGCTACCATCAGCTGGTTAGCAAGTTAGCAATTACTACGGGGGTAAACGGAAAATTAGCACATGTAGACGGTTCTCACAAAATTAGGACAACGTCCTGTCTTCAAGGATAAGGATATTGACGTAGGAACTCTTAATCTGCCATGGCCTTTTCCCCTTAATCAGGTCCGAATCCTAATTACCATGGTAACCAAACAGTTTGGAGAGGAGAGGAGAGGAGAGGAGAGGAGAGGAGAGGAGAGGAGAGGAGAGGAGAGGAGAGGCAGCTAATAGGGTGATTAAGGGGGAGGAGAGCTGCTGTTGAGAAAAAGACTTTGTGTTGGATTATTTTCTCCTCTTAGGAGCTTACAGAGGACCAGCCGGTGTTTTACACCTCAGCTCTTAACACCCCCAAATCCCCCGATTTAGACTTAAACTGCATAGAGAGGAGAGGGAGGAGAGGGAAGAGAGGAAGAAGGAAGGATGAGTGAGAAGAGGAAAGGAAAAGAAACATGGGGGAGATGAGACAACAAGAGTCAAGGAGGGAGATTAAGTGAGGAAAGTGTTCATTTACAGTTTATGCTGTCAAGGTAATCACACATTATCTATCACAGGAAACAACATGTTACTTTGGAATAAACAAGAGAAACAGACAAAGAAAAACTTCAATTATAAGCACACAGGTGATAGAGGGATTTTCACAATGTGAGAAATAGATAAATATATCTGACTTTTAGGTGTTATTTCTCGCTGATGAAGGAGAGAGCTGAGGCTTTGAATGACAAAAGTGTGTAGCGTGTGCGTCTGTGTGTCACAAGCTTTAATCACTTGTCATCCTGCGAGTGTGTCTGCACCACCACGGTGTGAAATACTGCAGCAGTGCTTTTGGCTGCAGTGTAAACACACACAGCTTACCTGTGAAGTCACACGGGTCTCACCTCATTTTATAACTCTGTGGTTGTCAGCGTCTGGGCCGAGGGCCAACGCTGGCACCTGCGATGCTGCTGAGATGTCTCTGCTGGGTAACCTGTGCAAATGTAGCCTATTCTTTAACACGTTTTATAGCACTTCTACCAGACAGAGGAGGAGGAACAGAGGAAAGATATCAATGCGGGACCAGGACTCTCCAAAAGCAAGGTCTGGATTATCCTGCAAGTTGGTCATCAGAACTGACTTGCTAGCCGAGCTGTAAAGTGCATTTCATTCACAAAATAATTTTTGCAGCATTGTCCCTTTGACTGACTCATCTTCTATATGAGGACATCCATACTTCATGCTCCATGTCAAACACATAACATAACCGCATTATAATTAAGTTTAGATCCTCTTACAGTTTAAGAATTATCACAACCCGGAGGAAAAGTTCAAAATAAGAGCTTATCTTTGTGTCTCAAAGACATAAATGAGCTCAATTTAAGACCACAATGGGACTTGGACCATTTTCTCATACTTCTTAAATTTGGTTTGTGAGAAATAGCCTTTGTCCCATCTCGGCCAGAGACTAATTTGAATCCAATTTAAGATCCCATTTTTATTTTATTGTATTTGTCTCAGCTCTTGAAATGACATTACTGAGTCAGTTTGATGACATAATCATCTTTACCTGCGCTATTGTTGGACTACACTTTTAACACGTCACAAAGAAAAAAATCAAGAAGCAAAGAGAAACTTCCTGTCGAGGAGAAACATGGTTGCTTGTGGTAACAAGTTGACTTATGATGATGGGTTATAAGCAACTGACACCAAGCACCATGGAAGATTCAATATGTTTAATTCGGCACAGTTTGTCTTTCACTTGTGTCTACATTAAGATATATAAATTTAAATAATTTTAAAAAATCTCAGGCTGGAACTGCCTCTCTAGAACACATCTCTTCTCAATAGTTCTTCAGAGCAGATCCCTTGACTGGCTGACTCTTGACATCCCACTAGAACTGATCTTGGCAAAACTGCCTTTCAGTACTTTGCACTATATGAAGCTTGGAAGTCTCTTCCCATTGGATGAATTTGTACACTGAACATTTTAGAGGTGTGTGTTATTATTTCTGATGCTGTATGTGCTTGTGTGTGACTGGTTGTATTTTGTTGTGTGTCTCATTTCTGGTCTACTGCCCTGTACACATTTGTATTGCACAAGACATCTCAATGACGCTCCCGGATTAAATAGTGGCTACATATGCAAAGAAATACGTATTGATCTTCTCTCAACATTTCCACATGTTCATTTCAATTAGTACCAGTTTTGCAAATTGAACAAGTGGCTTGTTATTTACCAGTTGAAGACTAACGAGACAGGTGTTGCTTGTTAGCCACTCACTAACGAGGAGCACATCTTTAGAAAGACAATGAGGGAACAGCTTGTCTTCTACTGCTGAATTATCGTCTAAATAAAACACTTGATTGATACATCCTGATTTAAACAAGCTGCTTTTGTCTTTGTCTTCTACTGAAGGTGTGATGCTCAAAGGTAGAACTGTCACAGAGGGTTAGGGTTAGTGGTTATTAAGGTTGGCTCAACATGCAGTGTGCAGTATTAGAGCAATTCTTTTGTTTGTTTTTGCAAATTACTTCACTGGTGATAAATGAAGTTACTTTGAGCTGTAATGCTAAGTGTTACGAGCAACTTCATAGTCTGAGCAAGCTAACTGCTGGCTGCTAGTTACACAACTTTGCAAATTATTTCCTGCAGTTTGACCATTTCCTTTTCACATGTGCATATATTGTTACCTTCAGGGTATGTCTATCAAGTAAATTTACATACAGCAGCAGCAACACACACACTGACATGTAGCACAGTGCAGAGCCAGCTGACTTGTGTATAACAATTAAGCTCATTTATAATTTACAAAAAACAATATGACAACAGTTACCAGCATCCAACCTCCCCCTCTTGTCATTTAACTGGCTTCAAATGAGGCTTAATGTTAACACAGTTTCTCTTGATTGTCCCTCAGTATTACAACACACGTCCAGCATGTGGTGGTAGCAACCGCATTAGCTAATGCTAATACTGAGTTGAACAGGTTAAACTGCTTCAGATTTTTTTCATTTAACAAGCATTAAGGAGTAGAAAAATTCAAGATAGTCTTGAATTACAAGCAGCTGTCCAGAATCCTGTATTTTTTGTCCTGAAAATGAGTTATAGCATATAATAGATAATATGAACAACTGGTGAAAATATACTGATCAAATCAGTTATATTGGCTGTAATTCTTCCTTTTAGTTATTCTCTCTTTTTTTTTTTCTTTGCACAATTTGTTTTTGTAAAATATGTGTTAGTGATGTGTTTTCACTTGTCTTTATACCGGTTAGGCTTTCATAAATAATAGATTGTTGATGTCATTTCAGCTGTTGAAATCAGATGATGGAGAGTGCAGCTGCCTCTGCAGGAGGAATTCATCAAAAAAAATGTCTTAAAAACATGTGTTTGCAAGTTTCTACTGCTTAATGACAATCTTAGCTGCTCAAAATATGTTTTAAATCACTGTAACACACCCGTCACACTCTAACTGATCTTCATAATATTAGTAACAAATGTTCTCTAAATTATTCTAGTTTAACGCTTCGGACATGACACACCCACCCCAAACTTCCTGTCCAGAATTAACGGTTGTTGTGGTTACTTGCGATCCCCGGTCTTAGATTGGTATTTCAAAATTGCGGTTATTGAAACAGCCCTACTCCAAGAGGCACAAATTATATCTAAAGAGACAAAACTTGAAGCGATGTTGGTGGCAAAAATTCCACTTGTTAGCAAAATGCTAGAGCACAACTGAAGCACAAATAGCTTCATCAAAGACCACTGTGAATAAAACAGTCGTCTATTTTGCATGCTGAAGGGACGTGTCGATGTTTTTAGAAGTGTGTGATCTACATAAAATATCCCATCAGTGTAAGAAACAATAATTTGGTTGAAATGATGCCATTGATTTTGTGGACAAAAGGGATTTATTCAGTCCTCTGGGAATTTTGAATGTGTGCATGTGCGTGTGGATAAACATGCAAATGTATAGAGGAACACACACACACACAGACACACACATTTGATGCCCTATTGTACTGCTGAGGACCCGTCCACCTCCCACCCGCTGTCCCCCCTCTCAAGAGGCACTTATTTAGTTGGTACACAGACGCCATGCTGAGAACCACACACAGACAGACCACACACACAGATAGCACAAACACACACACTCAAACACATCCTGCCAACAGAACAAATCAAATATACTCAGCTTGAGTTTTGCCTCTGCACACGCACACACACATACCTGTCAATCATTCTCTTTTTATTCTCTAATTAAAACAGAAGTGTGTGTGTGTGACTTGAAAAAAAGCCCTTTTCTTTCCATTAATTTAGCTGTGTGTGTGTGTGTATGTTTTAGAAAAGGGTTTTTCTTTGCCACTGAATGTGTGTGTATGAGATAGAGAGAATGAGATGGAGTGTGTGTGGGTTCATGTAGGAGGTGTTCTGTTCGCAATTAATCACAGAAGTGAATTTCCCTCCCCTTGTCGAATAATATAGATGTCATCCACAACAGTAACTCCTGTGCTGCTACTGGGCTGCTGCTGCATATGTGATTCAAGCAGTACTGTTTATCTTAATAGCCTTTATTTATTTTTTAAATATTATTATACTATACCATACTTATACCCATAGAGATAATGTAACATTGTGGCTGTAAGTGACCAAACAGCACAAAAGCCTTTTGGGAAAGAAGCTGAAGGCGATTTTCAGTTGAAACTGGAACATCATTCATCTGTTCCAGACGTAAGAAAATATCACTCAAAGTCACACTGACATTTGTAACAACACAAATGATTGAAAATCCAGTCTTGGAATAACACTTAACTCAACAGTATCTTGTGTTGGCTCACTCTCGCTTGTCTAGATAAAGATGGCAAATGAAAAAAGAAAAAGATCTGATACTGCTGTTTATATATTTAGTATTTCTTTATTCGATGTTTCTTGCAGCTTTTATGAAACACCTTTCTCATCAAATCCAGAATCAGAATCACTTTATTCGCCATATGTACCAAGTACACAGGAATTTGGTGATGCAGCACAGCGAGACAAGAAGATAATAAGTGTAAAAAGACTAACTTAAAAGGTTAAAGAGTTAAAGTTAAATACCAGAATTATGTACAAATAAGAATATTGTATAATTCCAAGAGATTAGTCCATGCATGATTGACTGAGCTTTAGGCATGTCTGTAATAACAACACAGAGAGAGAATGGAAAGATGGAGGACCTGCATGCTTACAGCTAAAAAACTAAAAAAAAAAAAGTGTGTGAACAATTACATAGAGTTAAAAGAGGCTTGTGTAACAGCAGACTTCCAGCACTAACAGTTTCAAAATTTAGCCACTGGATTCACAAAGCTAGCCTTAAAGTTGGCATGTATACGTACAAAAATGTTTTTGTGACATCACAACTAGTTTGAAGGCCAATCATGGTCAGTGCACGTACCCTGAGAATTAACTTTTTGTGTCTTGTTTAATTATGATGTGTTAACTTCCTATTTCTATGCGGGATCTTTCTATTATTTGTTAAATTACCTTTCTTCATGCCATCCAGTTTCTTTGGCTTCACCCTGGTGTTTTGTCAGATTGTTGCCTGGTTACTCACCAGGGTTCATTTAACTTTTTTATAGCCCCCGTTTAACCAGTAATTAAGTGGTTACTTTCTAAGAAAAAACACAAAATGAGGTGAAATGCAAGAGAAATGCTCAGGCGCTATCCATCGGGGGGGCATTGGGTTTATTCTTATTCTTAATATTGATCTTATATGATGAGGCGTATCTGTTACGGGCCGAGACCCCAGTCAAATGTGGGTAACCTGTGCATGTGATGCTGCCCAGCAGGCCTGTTGTGGAAAGTGTCGTGAGAGGAATACAGACACGCAGCAACAAGTGCTTTTTCCTATTAGGGGTGGTGAAGTTACTTTAGTCCACTTTAAGTTGTGTAGATGAACCCAGGTTGCAGCGTAACAGAAACTGAAAAGCTGTGTGTTGTGTTCACTGCCACAGTAGAGAATAAAAGTTATTGTGGCGTCTTCCCGGAGTCTTAATAGCAGATTTGATCCAGACTGTGAAAAGCTAGTTAGTTAGCAGATTTGAGCCAGGCTAAAGTAATTTAAAATAGCCTAAAACCAGAGGTCTCCTAACAATGGTTTGCAGCTGTGGATCTGGAAAGGTAACATGCAATCATGTTCATCACTCAGTCGGGCTTCACGGGTAGAGAAACAAACGTGTTGCCCAGCAACAGCAGCAACAACTGCGCAGCCAATGTAAATGGATGATGATCACAGACGCCGAAAGCCTTATAGTTATTATGACTTCCCATAACAGCTCAAATTCATCATCGAACATTACATTTTTGTCCCCTCAATTGTTTAAGCCAAGTTGGCACCCATGTCCATATGTCTCCAGCACATTCTTCAGACAGTCTTCAGACAACCTCCAGTGGACGGAGAGGCCCAGTTGTTGTCCACAGCTGCCTGTGTTTGCATCTGTCTGGGAGTATAATCAGGCCTTGACAGAGGTAGTGTCTTTCAATGCGTTGAGGACAGTGTAACATGTCATGAACTCCTACATTGATTGACATCTTAATGTATCACACTTTCTCACCCCAATTTGTTGTGTTGTGATCTTTGGCTGCAAGTCAGATGTGCTAAGTTGCAGTTTAGTGCTAGTACTAAACTGAAGAGTAGCATCGCACAATTACGATTTGACTTTGTTGCCTTTCTGGAGGGAATGTTCCTACACCGAGCTTCATTTTCACATCAGTTACTGCTCGTAAAGGATGCCATATGTGTGTATATGCAAATTACCCTACAGACTAGCATACTTAATTAATCAAAAATATTCTCTGTGGTTAACTGTTGACACCCTATTACTCACTGATTGTGTGTATAAGTGTGGTTAATTGACATCCCTCTCACTCTCCTGTTAGTTTTGTTGCACTTATTGGTGCAGGATAAATTTCACCCTTATCATTGTTATTATGATGTTTGGTGATGTAAGACATAATTCTGAAGAATGCTTTGCCCAGCTTGAGCAGACGTCTAATCAGCCAGAATCATTAAAAACACGTGTGGGAGTGCAGGGCCTTTAACTCACACAGAGACAGTTTAGCAGTTATGAATCATAAAAATATTTGTAAAAGAAAAACAACACTCAAATCAACAGCAGTGTTGCAAGATGAGCATGCACTGCAAATTAAATCTAATAAATACAAAGCCAGGACTGAAAAATATACAACAATGAAGCACAGTAAGTAGAACATGGCAAGTTTGAAACACACAGCAGCCGGTTGTGTAGTGACATTATTGTGAGATGTCCGCGTAACAGCAGGGACAAATAGTCCTTGAAGTGAATGGTGTCACTTGCGACAGATTTGAAGTATTTTTCTGAGAGGAGCAGCCAGAAAAGATGCTGTGATGGGGTGAAAGTGAGCTGGAAACTCTCGTCTTGGCATGCTTGATGGTGCGCTAGGTCAGAAAATGACTCATTGGAGGGTCAGTGCCGGTTTACTGTTGTTGCTGAGGAGGTGATGTTCTGTAGTTCTTTTGATATTTGACCTTATCTGCTTGTGTACAGATGGTGAAAAAAAAAAATTCTCTGTACAAATCGTTGTGTGGGATCTGGCTAAGAGAAGGAAAAGATCTGCTGGAAATAAAAGGGACTGAACGTTACAGTCGCAAAATTGCTTTCAAGGAGACATTTTTAGTGACTTCTGCTTATAAAATAAAGAACAAAGAGAAGACTGGGTTTTAAGTACTTTGAGGAAGTTAATAACCACCAGCTATTCTTTCTTTAAATGGAAACAGAATTTTAACTCTCAGCTTATCAATTGTGTAGAAAACTTTTCCTAATTTTAGTGGCACAGCTCCCATATAGACGGATGACTCGGGGTCGTACTAATACAGATTGAAGCGTTTAGCTTGGCTAGCCGGCTCCAGGATGTGATCCATCAGAAAACAAGGCTAATGTTTTCAGCTAAACCACTCCGGGTGCAATTATATGGTCCACTGGCATTGATCATAGCTCCTCTTCTTCAATCTATTCTCCTCTATCCCTCTCTCGCCCCCTTTAATGGCTAAGTCAGTGTTAAATGTTTGATAAATGAGTTTTGAGACCGCTTTCCCATGGATTTATTAAAATTCTATAAAAACCCTCTTTTCAGTGTGTGTGCATGTGTGCTGGAGAAAGAACGTGATGGGGGGAAAGTAGACTTTGTGTTTGTGTGTGTGTGGGTGTGTGCGTGTGAATATGAAATGCTGTGGTTAAAGAGAGCAGGCTTGGCCATTTCTTCAGACACACAGCTTTGAGATATCACAATGTTCACTGCTAACGAGAGTGCTGCATATTTCTCTTTGCACCCAACTCAAGTCCGACTAATAACCAACCCCAACCCAAACCTGGCAGGCACTCACACTTTTTTATGTCCAAACCTGACTGGGGTCTGACACAGTTCATGTAAACTGAAGCTGGCTTTGTGTTGTTACGCTGGTTACACAAGTGAGCACTTCACTTTGTAAATGAACCATCGAAATGCTTTTTTTTAAATATAAAGGCCAGAGGTTCACACACTTTTTCATGTCAGGAACCCTCACAATAGACACACATCAGACCACCTCAATTTGAGAGGACTTTGTCTTAAGGAACCCCCTCTGATTAATTTACTTTATTTAAGGTTTGAAGATTTTAAAAAAAAAAGTATTTTATAGAATCAATGATCAAACTACTTCTTGTTCCAACTTGCAAAAAAAACTTAAAATAATAATGATAATAATAATGTAAAAATGAACCTTCCCTTTGCTGCTGACCACCTGCAATCCACTCAAGAAGCTTTAACACACATGGATATTATGCAATATCATCAGCAGTTACAGCCTTGAAAATTCAAGTCTAACCACTGATGACTGTCAAGTCTTCATCTTCATGAAGTCTTAAACTCAGCTGTAACTGTTGTTAACTAAACTGTTTATATAATCCACCCACTGTAGTTTATTTGGAGTTGTTTGTTCAGTGTTCTCCATCCTTAGCCAGGATACATTAATGTTTACCACTTACCACAAACCCAGGGAATGTGTTGTGTTCACATGTTGTCATGGCACTGAACATCGTTAAATCATCTAGATTTTTATCCAAACAAAATCCACTCTCTGTTGCTAACATGTTAACAAACAGCTGACTATTTTAACGTCCAGTAGACACAGAGAAACACTGGAATTGGTAATGTTTTTTGACTTGGACAAATGCACGTTCAATAGTCACACTTTTTTAGCTCTGTTTTGGTCACCAACTCTTTAATTCTCTTCACAACCTAGCTGCTAACTGTCTTTCTGCCATTTGGAATTGGGCAGATAGTGTATAGTCGGTTTATGAAGATTTTTGGCTGTACTGGGAGCAAGTGATTTGTTTTTCAAGTCACAAGTAAGTCTCAAGTGTTTGCACTCAAGTTCAAAGTCAAGTTGGAGTCCTAAGGAGGGTCGCAAGATACCAGCACTGACGAGAATAAAACATGATATTGATATAATGTTAACTATACACGATAGCTTTTTTTCCTCTATCATGATAATATTATTATAATTTAACTGAATTCTTTTGGCCATGATAATCACACAGTGAAAATTTGACATTGTGGCAGCCCAAGTCCCGAGTCTTAAGTTACTTAGCTGTTAAGCTAACATTAGCTAAGCATTAGCTTGCTAACTATGCTAATATTAGCCTCAATTTACTGTTTTTTGTGCAGCTTTAAATGGTGGACAAAGTTGGAAGTTGTATAAACTCCATCCATTTTGCGTGCTGCAATATTTTTATGACAACCTTGTAGTTTTTGTGTGTAAACAAAATGATATTTGCCCTCTGAGCCCAGTAATGTTCTTCATTGTTTACTCCTGCTGCTATTGGATGCGGGCAGATTGGTTTAAACGAGGTGGATCTTTAGAACATTGTTAATGTGAGTTGATTCAGGGAGTGATTGGAAATTAGATTATTCTGGCACACTTCCTAAATAGCATAGGCTACTTTTTACTTTTCGGGCTTGGTGTAAGGTGTCAATTAGCCTATTTTCAACTCAAAGTTGAACTCGAGTTCAAGTCAAGTTAGTTGTCTTTTTTGATTTTGTCCATTTGAGTCTAAAGTCATCAAATTTTTTGACTTGTGTCCGACTCCAATACAAGTCCTGCAACTCAAATGTCCACATCTCTGATTTTAGCTTCAAACAGACTAAACCTTATAGTAAATGTGGTGTAAAACCTTAACAGTGAGCTAAAGGCTAGTGTTTTAGCCACCAAAGAGCTGCAGAGTTGGGTGAAAACTCTGGGGGTTTGTGACCGTGAGTAACCCTCTCATCTGTAGTGATTCAGTGTTACTATAAAGAATATTAATTAGTGGAGCTTTGAGATGTTTTTAAAATCAAAATGGATAACTTGGCTCGGTTGGGCGATTGAGTAGAAAGAAAAGAAGAGAAAGGAAGAATATGAAGCACCACAGAACGCCAGAAGAGACTAAAACATCCCCACATACAACTTAGTGTGAACTTAAAATGACCCTCTTTTAAAGTGGAGAACAACCACAGTCTGAATCTGCCGGTCCTGAGTAAAGCAGTAGATACACACAAAAAGACAAATGCACACCCACACCCACAGAAGCACTCACACACACTCCTAACACATGCACATGCTAGTGGAAGGCCAATTAGCGCAGGGTGAAAACGACAGGCTTTTTTGAAGCAATGTTTCAATGACGACATTTAATTGGATGGTAAATCAACTCCTTATCTGCCTCTCCACAGCTTGGTGTGGGGAGAATGAGATGGAGACAGAGAGGGAGAGGAACGGAGGGAGAGAAACAGAGTGAGATGGAAGAGAAAAAAGGGGACTGAGAGGGAAGAGGAGGGACAGTGAGTGAGTAAAGAGACGATGAGAAACGGAGAGGAGAAAACTGATACATGTGTATGTATGTGTACAGAAATATAATGTAACCTTGCCCGTCACTGAATTCTAGAGTAGCAACTCTGGGACTTTATAGTGGCCTTGACTGATAGGAAGCAGTTAGAAAACAACAACAGACCATGAACACCATGACGGATGTGCATTAAGGACACCTACAACTCAAATAAACACAACAGATACTGAAGGGATGAGTCTTTTTCCGAGATACTATAGTCAACCAATAGTCCCAATCCTTTGTTAAAGTAATGCTAAAAGTCGATGTAACAATATTCTCAGCTAACACACTCTTTTCACTGCAAACCTTTTGACATGCCACAGCAGAAAAAGGATACAAAGTGAAATTACAATGTCTTCATTCTATTGAAGTGTCACAGTAAACTGGCAAGCAAGCATCTATAATACCAAGACCCAGTAACAGGCTGAGCTACATGGAATGCATCCCATCTAAAAACACAATTACCTATAGGTACATGTTATTTTTTACCATTTAAAGCTATAGTTGGTAATGTTGAGAGAGCTGTTGGAGAGCTAGCAAGATTTGAAAGTGGCACGTCCTCTAAGCTTCACCACCTCCTCCCCCTCCCGTCAGTGCTCCGTCCAAAGCCACGCCCCACGTCGAGTAAAAACACTCAATGTTCTGTGCCTGAAGCACAGATCCTATAAGTTAGATAAGCAGCATGTACCGACCACCGGCTTACACCGACAGAGAAGCTAATGTTAGCACTGGGCTAATACGAGCTACAAAAGCAGCTAAGTTGGCAAACGTTACATATTTCATGAAAATAACAAATCCCCCTGAAGCAAAACAAA
>JAJHUR010090258.1:0-17231 GCA_027495735.1 Lutjanus campechanus | reverse complement strand
TGTGTAGTCACCTGAGAATAATATTTTTTGTGTTTTTGTTACCCTAGAATGATCTACAGAAAGTGTGGTTCCTCCTCCATGGTGGCTGCCACGTTAAAGTGATACTCCACTTTGTGAGAATAAACCACTCAGTATGTACTCACGACTATGCCGATGTGATGATGGTTGAAGGTCTTCAGTTCACAAAACAATCCTGGAGTTTTAGGAGAAACAGGGTAGCAGCCTCATCCAGTACAATGGCAGTGAACGGTGACCACGGATAAAATGTTAAAAAAAAGCACACAAAACAAACACAAAATGTCTCCATCCTGCATGTGTGGTGTAATCCAAGTGTCCACTAGCCGCGACATTAAAAATTAACCGCAAAAGACGCCATTTACGCCATATTTTTAGCAGAAATGTCAACTGTAGCATTTAGCCGGTAGGATGTAAACATGGCATCGATCTCGCAAGACTTCTGCACGTGTGTCCATTAAGATATATACGAAGTCTCGCGAGATTGACTAAAAAGTATTAAGTGAACTAGATCATGGCTAATGTCACCAATGTGTGACGCCAATAAAGAGTTCAGGTACACAGGTTCTTACAACTCACTAAATCCAAAAAGAACAGGACACTAGTTATATGTACTCCCTCCCCTTTCTTTCACTCTCAACAGTACAGGCACAATATAAATCATTCTTAAGAAAATCAACCAGGTTTGAGGTTCATCTTCTTTTGCTTGACATGGTTCCTCAAACCTGGTGTCCAACTGTTTTTTTTGTTGTTGTTTTTTTTGGTTGCATATATACATATATATATATACATATATATATATATATATATGCTACCAGATAGAGGTTTTGAAGAGGGCTTCTTTGACTCTGTGTTCCCAGCCTCCGTACAGACTTGATCCACCAGGATTTCTCAGATAATCCACACTATGCTGTATGTTTGGATCAACCAAACCCGTCGAGCTCCAACTCCACAAACCTCAACTCACCACTATACAGCAGGTGATAATCAGTGTAGAGGCTTAGATCCTCTCTTTATCTTTGTGATCATATTGCTCCACATTTCATAAAACACCATTCTGGAGCATTGAAACCCAAAGTGTCCTTGGGTTTAAACACGAGGTTTTGTACCAGCAGTATATAGCTACCAACAAGAACTCCGCTCTCAGGGGAGAGCTTTCCTCTCAGTCGAGCCCTCCTGATGTCTCAGTCAAAACCAGTTTGTGTTGAAGTCTCACTTTGATTATGGAGCAATTTCTCTGAGGGTCATTGAGGCACAAAAGCCTCTCAGCTGTGATAAGGATTTATCTGCATTATTAATAATAAGCTATCAAAGATGGATTAAACCCCATTTTCACTTTTCATTATTATATGAAAGGATTACAAATACTAACAATACCACTGTTTACCTTTGTTACCACTGGTTCGGGCATGCATGCCCCAAGATAATACCTCCTACAGTCATGGACGGGTTATGAGATGATGGCCCCCAGAGCACAGACATGTGAAACTCTCCTAAGAGCAAGACACACAGACAAAACAACATAAAGCTGCATAACAACTACATGACAAAGTCCCTCTTTGCGATTATTTGGTATTTGGTGTCATTTTATAGTTGTCTACCCCTGTTACTGTTCTTGGTATTTTGTGTTTCTCTTGGTTCTGTGTCACTATGTGGTAATATTTGGGTATTTCAAGTCTCTCATTTTGGATGTTTTGTGTCTCTGTAGTTGTTACGTGTCTCTCTGTGGTCACTGTATATGACTCTATAGTTGTTGTGTCTTTGTCGTCATTTTTTAGTTGATTTGTGTCTCTTTTTGGTTGCTTTGTGTCTCTCTGTAGTTGTTCTGCATCTTTTTTTTTGGTATTTTGTGTCTCTGTAGTTGTTCTGTGTCACTTTTTGGTAATTTTCTGGCATTTTGGTTTTCTTTTTTCTTGTTGTGTGTCTCTCTATAGTTGCTCTGTGCCTCTTTGTGGACCTTTTATATCACTCTATAGTTGTTTTGTGTCTCTGTAGTCTATTTTTTTTTTTACATCTTGGACCCTTATTGTAGCCATCATGCATCTGCTCATATTTAGTATATGTCTCCTTGGAGTTGGGTTGCCCAATAAAACTGTGGCCAGCCATCCCAGGCACATTAACTAAACCAGTGGCTGATGAGGAAAGTCAAACAAGCCTTTGAGGGTGAGGGTCATTTTTCTTTTTTCTGTCTTATTGAGGGTTTATTTTAATACAGGGTGGATTTCAATTTGCACACCTGTGAAGACTGGCAAATTCCAGTAAACAGAAACAAACCCACTTGTTCATAAGTCACGTCAAGTGTAAATTGTCCAAAAAATTATTTACAAAAACAATGACCCATGACTCTTTACCTTGGTGGACCTGGTCTACAAAGTGAGAACTAAACAAACATTGTGTCTATTAATCATCCAGAGCAACACTTCCATGAAATATAGTTTTATATTTGCATACTTGACATTTGTGAGAAAGCTCATGCAAGAACAGGCGATTAGACCTTGGGAAACAAAACTTTAGATGAGCACAGCATTCACTAACATTTACTAAACACTCACTTGTTTGGCTTAATGGATGAACAAAACCTTTGAGACTTTGAATAAGATAACTTTCTCTGTTTAGGCCTCAGTGATCACAGTGATAGAGGAGAGTTTTCCAGCCATTTTGAGGTAGAGGAGAAAGTGAAAAAGCACACGGTAATAACAAATGTCGAGGCTAAGTCTCCTGAGATTAATACCCCCCAAAGCATGAGAATGAGTGATCACAATTTAAGGAATGCAATTAATCAGTGCAACAAGGGTTATTGAAATAATGAAATTGATGAAACAATTGTTAATCATTCCCCTGTCCTCACTGCCAGAGCAGAAATGTTTTGAAGCTATTGGAATAACATGCCAGTGCTAAACCTATTAAACAGTTCACAAGTAGAAGCATTGTAGAGCATTGTTGAAAGCTCACACAACATAAAAGCCATTATTACGTAGAACCAAACAACAGACATTCCTTGCTTTCACGATGCACAATTTTCTGCACATTTTTATTTAAAAAAAACTGGAAAATGAAATTTATTAAAATCCGCAAAAAGAGGTTTATGACTGGTACAACAGTCGGCCACTAATAGCCATGTAGGAGGAGAAAGGACAAAAATGGATCTGTTTTTGTTGCCTGCTGTGCAAAAACATAATTAGTGATCTAGATTCATGATCCATATTATTAAAAAAATCCATTACACATAAATAAGAAGACCATTTTTGGTTTTGGCACTTTGAACTGTGCCATTGTGACAGTATTTGCAAAAATAAAGTATCATTGTTACTGAAACAAGTAATTAGCAGAATCATATTGTATGTCCCTCACTATGCCCTGGTAGTCATGTCATTCTTTGTATTGTATTATTTTCTGTCAAATGATGAATGAGCATATCCCTGCCGATGGGTGAAAAGCCATGATCTGATCTGACATCTGTTGTTCAAATGAAGGATTACATGCTTGAGGCAAAAGAAGAAAATCAACCATCATGGGTTTCTTCATATGAATACAAATGTAGAATCTGTAGGCAAAGAACAAGATTTTGGTATTGAAAGTGATCTGTTTTCCATTTGTAGTCCGAGTAGTATTGACCACATATGAGCAGGATTTGGTTGCATGCAGGTAAACTGTCCTTATTGAGAGCACAATAGGCGGAATTCATTGGCCGAAATTCAATTTTTGGAACTCATCAACTATTGTCTGATGACAATTTAACTTCTTATTACCTTTTTTAATTTACGTATCTCTGCTCATATACAGATACCTGTTTAAAGAGATTAGCCAAAATGTTGACTTGACCTAAAACACCTACAGAAAGTATGAATGTTTGTATTTCAAGATGCTAATCTGACTGTAAACAATGACTGGCGCATGAAAGAGGAAGTCTTGGCCCCGGGCGCAGAGCTGGTGACTCACTGCAGAGGGGGCGAGGACGTGTAGTGGGCCCTTGTAAAGACTATAGGCTGTATAGAGATGCAAGACAGATACAAGGGGAAATTTGCAAAGATGGAAGGGTGTCTTGGCACTGCTATTTCAGCACCACGGACAGTGCCATGGATTTATTGTTAAACAGTGACCTGCTGATATTTGAGCATCATAACTGATAGGCTGCCTCAAAACCATGGTTGACGCCATGGATTTTACTAATAATTTGCTCAATCCTCTGTCAGATAAAGGGTAAAAACATAAGGCAGACTGCACTAGTGTAGACAGTCAACCACTGACAGAGGGTTTAACCTTCAGTGAGGTTGGAAGCCAATACAGCCACACAGCCATTTAACATTAGTCTTTACAATCGAGGCACATAATGAGCCCACATACTACAGCACACAGCAAGTATGCAAGGGTGACCTACCCTTACTACAAGTCAAGTCAAGTCAAAGTTTATTGTAGCCCGATATCACAAAGCATGTCTCAAAGGGGTGTACATAAAATAATATAGATAAAGTACATATAAAACTACAATAATAAGCAGACCCTCTGTCCCCTTCATCGCTCTGCTATAGCTTTATCCAAATATCTATCATCAGTTATCCAGATAACCATGAGCTACAGTATGAGCTGTAAAACACTGGCCATAGCCACCAGAGGCTAAATTGTTGTCAGGCTTCTGAGACTGCTCAACAGCAAAAAATACACCAGCACTCAAACCTAGACAACAAACCAGGTCATTTGTTGGTTCCTTACAAAAGAACCCATGTGATGGTTGCAACAATGATTCATATGAGTCAGTCAGAATCAAGTATTTAACAAAGCCATGTAATAAACAGAAAATAAACGCCTGTCTCCCGTGTCAAAGCCTGACGTCTGTTGATTGTCCAACCACCCTGAACTCTTCCCTCTGCGGACTTTATGGCTCTCTAATGATGTCACACTACTTCCTCCTTTGGAAGAGAGGGACAAGCCCCAAGCCTGCACACAAACTTACACACCAAACAAAACGACAGACACTATCATTTTTCTCGGGAGGAAAATCTCTTATAAACAACATTTGAGAGAAGACAGTCAGTCATCCTTTCATTGAATCATCACAGAATTATCTAACCACTGATACATGCTCTTTAAGTATGTCAATCACAAAATGCTGTAGTATTATTGATTAAACTACTGCTACCTTGATTCAGTTTTTGCATTTATACAACCAAGGTTATTATTAAAGTGAATAAAATGAATGTACCACAATGTACCACAAAATCTTTAAAAGTCTCCAAATGCAGTGTTCCAAAAACAAACCCGGAGGACTGTCAGGAAACCAGAGTGACAGTTATAATCCTGACATAAGTAGGAGGAGTTTGCTTTATTATGTGAAACTGCTGAAGAAAAGGGAAAATAAGGCGACCGCAACAATGGAGCATGACAGGATTTGAGTGGGAACATCACATCTGTATTAAGTTTTACAATTCGCAGTTCACACTGAATGCTATTCTCGTGACCCAGAACTGTCCAATCATTATCTGTGCATAGACATATGTTTTCAAAGCTGCATGGGAACCAAGATTAATCTATCATGTCAAACAGATGTACAGCCCTCAGCTGTTCAATAACAATTGTCTTTTCATTCAACAGTTAAATATTTTGTTTTCATGTTTACAACCTTAGGAGCCTTTTATTATAAAAGTGCTATTAGTTTATCCCAGTTTGCAAAGACATTTCATGAGTACTGTCATTCCTGCAGCATATACACAAATAAAGACAGATTTACATGTTGAAATTCAGTGCTGTTTATGCTTAAACTATGAATATGCCAAACACAGATGGGCTTTTTTGAATGGTGGTACTGTACAGCTGCTATTAAATCCATGACTAGCTAAATGGTCTAGGGTTGCCAAAAGCAAAGTGGCACTAAACTGAAATTTGATTTCATTGCACTTCAGTGGGACAAAGACAGTAGAGAAATTTGCTTTTATTAACAATATATTTTGTAAATTAAACCGATACTTTTTAAAAACATGATATAGACCCCTTTTCTAAACACATTAGCTAACACAAGCTAGCGAGTTTTTTTGGCTTGTGTCTTACCAACAGCAAGAAAATCTGAGTTTTTCTGAATATGTATGGTCACTCACTCTCTAGGACCGCAAGTGTTACTTGTATTACTACAAAGTTCACACTAACCAATCTGAACAGACTGGCTGAAATGTACACACTCATTCAGTAGATGGATGATCTGTCTATGATTGCTGGGGGGTTGGGGGAAGGGACAAATATATCATTGACTTGCTGAGTCCATCACAGGTTGTTTTGTTTTGGAGAGTTTTGCCATTTTAATGGTAATTTAATGGTCTGCAAAGTGATGAGCGTTTACTCCGGCTCAGGACGATGCTGATGGTCGGAGTACGGTGTGCTGAGCCCGGAGGAAGAATGAGAGGCCTTTTTTTTTTTTTTTAAATTTATTTAGACTAAACCCAGAGTTGTTGAATGTTGGAAGTGAATGATGTCTTTGGTGAGTTTTATTTTGTTTGTTTGTTGAATTTAAAAGTGTGTTTTATGGAGTTAACAAGCCATTTAAGTTTGGTAAAAAAGAGAAACCTGAATTCAGAGGGTGATCGGTTGCAGTTTAATAAGGAAAACAGGGGTGAAAGTATTTCCTTTCCTAACATTTTGTTTATTTTGTCACAGCCCGCACACATCTCCTAGCTTTCTCCTTATCGTGTCTAAACACAGTTGTCTTTTGGTTTTGGTTACGTGGCCTTGTACTCTGTGTTTAGTTCCAGTTTTTCCTTTGATTTGCCTCCAACTAACACCACGACCTAATCGTGATGTCGACCATAGAAGGGTCAATTGGTCTGTTCGGATAAAGTCACTACATTTACCAGTCTGTAGTGTGATGTATGATAGCCAAAAAAGATCACTAAACTGATTATGAAACACAGATATTTAAATCAGTAAAAGGTAAACGAAGATTTGCATCATCGATAACCATGTGGCCACATAACAAGCTGACTTGGAATGGATGACATGTTGGAGAAATATAAAGTTTAAATGTAAGATTTATGTGTGAACAAAACTTCATGAGAGGTTTTAGGAAATAAAAGCACTTGAAATATCAATGTATTAAGTTTAGTCCCAAAAAACAACATATTTTCTCCCAGTTGTCTCAAACACAAACACAAATAAGCATTTTATGAAATAATAATACATTATACATCTTAAAACAAGGAACAAAGTTTACTGAGAATGTTTTGTGTAATTGCCAAGATGGGGAAACAAGTTAACACACACATGCTGAGTGGGAAGACTGAGAAAGCCTCTCTCTTGTGGGCAGCAAATCTCAGGCAGCAACTTTCACTATTTTCATGATTATTATTATCATGTCAGGACTGTTTACACCTACGTTCTTCTTTTCTTCAGATGCCACTAGTAGTTTGTGCCTATGATGAGTTAAAGACAACTTCTCATTACTGTGTTCAGCTTCATTGTTCTTCAGTGTTATTTTAGCAAACATCAGTAGTTATAGTACAGTTTGTGATGACATTGCAAGAGAATGGTAGACATTTTGGTTCCTGCTGTGTAAATCAGAAAGGACACATTAGGAAACCTTTTTTGGGTGCTCATAGTCTGATGATGTAATGGAAGAAATTTTATAAATGCGATACAAGACAGCATACAGTAAATGCTAATGATGACTTACAGTTACTAGCTTCAGCCAGCCAGCCATCATCGCAGACACTGTCACACTTTGGACTGTAAACACCAAACAGACCTTTTTCACAGCAGACATTTTGACTTGTCATAGCAGGAAAAGCACAGGTGTTACTGATAAATTATGGCTCTGTTCCATTTAAGTGTCCTAGTAAGCAAAGCCAGTCAGCCAGCATGCAAAACACCAGGGCCCTGAAACAAAAATGGAATGTAGCTATCATTAATGTTATTAATTACACCTGTGCTTGTCCTGCTATATATCACCTATCAGAATGTATGAGCCTCCAGAAAATGGAAATTCTTTTTTTCTGCAGCAGTGTAAATTTCTTTTTGATGACAATAAATATAAATTAGCTTCTCTCGTTTGAATTTTGCCTAAAAAGAAACTAGAAACAACCATAACCAAGCTTTCACAGACTTGTCAAAATTATCATTCAAACACATGTCAAACTGCATTGAGAAATTCTTATTCAAACTGCCTCAATATCTGCAGGAGCTTTGGTTTTCTATGCACCAAAAAGGGGGTGATACCATGATGTTTTTTGATATATGACAGGTCAAAACATCTGCTAAGAAAAATGTCTCTTGTGCATGCCTATGGACTTGCATGGCTTAATGAAAGATTTACTAGAAATGAGGCATCATTAATGTTATAATTACATCTGTGTTTCCTGAAACAACAAGTTAAAATACCTGCTGTGAAAATGGCCTATTGGTTGCCTGTACCACATATAATACGGAGACACTGACTGCTTCAGCTTGTTACTATGATAAACGGAGCTCTGGTTTTCCAGATAGAAATCACTATAACCTTTAAATGTATCAAACAAATTTCAGTGACTAATGTTATATTCAAGGGTCTATGTTCTAAATGGAGTAGGTAAAACAGTTATTTTTTCTAACTTGCTCCACGCAGATCACTAACCCTTACATGTAAGAACATCCAACTAAAATCGGTTGAGAAATGTAAACATTATAGTGCTTTTTATCCGGAAAAATCACAACTTCCCCATTAACTTGTATCTTGACTGCACCAAAATGGTGGCAACATTGATGTGCGATCTAAAGGACAGTATGTACGTATACATATATTTCTATGGCCAGTACAACAAATTTCCTCTGGTATAGCTGCCTCCCGGAGCTAGGTATTTTCTTCAATTAGCTGACCTCCAGCTGTCACTCTGGGGCAACAATAAAGGTCCTGCACCCACACACAGGTGTCTTCACTTATTCTGGCAAATCAGAACCTGCTCTGGTTGAAGCTTTTGACAGCAGCAAAATGAACTATTAAGAATTTTCAACGGGTAAATTGTCCTTCCATAAGAAGTGCAATAAAATATTCAAGAGAAAAACAAAAGAACAGGAGAATGTGAGAGATCGTGAGCAATAGTGAGCTGCAAACTCTAACAAAGACCTGAGAGACAATCTAATCAGGCGAAACAAGTGAAAACAGCATGGTGTCTGTCTTTGCAAGCAAGCTGTTGTGCAAGGCGCCAGGGCAAATGTGTATACATTGCGCTTCTGTACCCAAATACACTCACTGGATCACCCACACCAGGCTTGAGGCTAAACAGGCATTTTTGGATATATCTGTACATATGTATTTTGTTAATTAATTTTAATATTAAACTGTAACTGTATACCTGGACTTTAAAGTTGAAACAAACAACTTTCAGCCCCTTAGCCTTTCCAGGTGGTATTACTGTTGTGCCACTGTGGCACAACATTTCCCATCAATATGCGTTTCCCCTTACCTTACTCTGCTACAGCTAACCATAGCCTAGCCCTCAACACTGCTACAGGAAACACTATCTGACGGGGGGCACACACTGCTACACAACACTGGATCACTTTCCATTTCCTCAGAGTCAGAGTCCAGCTCTGTGAACAAATGATCAGCACTACTTTGGAAATAAGAGAGAAGAAAGACATGTTTACAAAGGAGGTATACTGAAAATGTCACAATTTTATTTGGGAAAAGGCATGTTTGTAATGATGATTACTGCATAGAAATAATATAGTGTGAGTTACATTATTGATGTGCACCAGGGGTCGGCATCAGACTAAAGGGGGTGTGGGGGGTAAAAGCAAATTTGTTCATTCATTTAGTTTTTTCCCCAGTAAAATCAGACAGTAAAGTCAGACAGAATTGCATAGTGAAATTGAGGCTTATAGGAACCAGACTAAACACAGATGATGTCTTTATTCTATAGCTATTACACTGTGCTCTCAACTTCAAAGAAACAAAGTTGCCTATTTTCACTTTAACACCATGCTGTTAACCTTAAACTAGTGTAACATAGGGTGCTTCTCTTGAGTAAGAAAAAAAAAAAAACATGTAAAAAAAATTGTAACTTTCTTGAGGTTTGTTTTATTTCTCTTTAGTCTGAATATTGGAAAGCAACAGGATGTGAACTGTCACTATAAGTAGAGATGACATGTCAGCATGGCACCAGCAGCCACTTAATTTACAAGCAGTTAACCAGAGCTCAGAAAGCATGAACCTGAACACCAGAAGGTTTGGCGGTACAGCAGGTGTCACTTGAGACAGATGAACCTCTGGAAGCTCCTGTGTGTCTGATGCTAATGAATATTGTGGAGAACAGTCTACATGTTGAAGTCTTCATGCACAGTGTAAAACCCCACAAAAACCCTGAAGGCAATTAAGTTAGATGGTCTCCGAAGCCGTTCAAATGGGAAGACCTCCCCTCTCTGCTCCACTAAGTATCAGCCACAGGATGTAGGCACTGGTGGGAGGACCCCGCATGAAGCAGAAGAGAGTAGGCAACAGTGAAGAAGTAGTAGTTGGTGGGTCGCATGTAATGCTCCAGGAAAGTTTCTGAGTGGGAGAAAGTTGAGCTGTTGCCTGAAGAGATGCTCATTTCAGCAGCCATTAAAATGTTCCTCAGGTTCTGTGATCTTTAGATTTACAGGGTTCCTGCAGGCGAGATGGAGCGCGAGAACTCAACAGTCAGGGACCCCAGAGGCAAGACAACAAGCAGAAAACAGTGTAATTAGATGAATCCCATTAGACGAGGATGTGTAACGCTCAATGGCCAGAAAATCATTATTAATGGTTGTGACTGTTAGTGTATTACAGAGATATCTCAGAGCTGTTGTCTTTCCATCTTGGATTTGTGCATTTGTCTTGTCTGCCAGTGGCCAGTTCAACTTTGATTAATCATAATAATAATGAGGAAATTGGTGACAAATCAAGTTAAGTTAATTGTCTTTTGAATTTAAATAACATTATCAAGAACATGACATGTTTCCTGCCACAGTTTTCGAAACAAGGCTCTAATTACTTCATAATTTCCTTTTCAACCCAGCGAAAAATCTGTCCACATACTTCACATCTTGTTTTGTTCTCTTAATAAAGTGTGCTTACCTGGATTTTAAAGGGATAGTTCATATTATCTTAAGTGTGATTATGTGAGGGACTTATCCATAGTCAGTGTATTACCTACAGTAGTTGGCAGTTGGCATACCACCAGTTTGGAGAAGCAGCAGGAGTACTGGTGTAGGAAGCTAAGCACTGTACTGCTGGGGACAGGGTCAGCTGCAAAACATATTTTAGAATTGGTTGAAAGGCCCACCTAAAAAAAAAAAAAATCAGTTTCTGTTTAAGTTCACTCTATATTCAGAATATTAATGACAGGAAAGGTGGAGAGAGAGTGGGAGAATGAGATGCAGCAAAGGACTGTAGGCAGGAGTCGAACCCACGGCCGCTGCAGAGGACTCACAGCCTCAGTACATGGGACGCGCACTAACTGAGCTACCAGGCCACCATATTTTGAACACTGATTAGTTGCAAGCTAATAAAACATAAAAAACTGATCATTGTGAAACATTCTGTAGGTGGTGCCCACAGACTGGCACTATTTCAGTACTGCGTTGGCTACAGCAGAGACTTCAGGGTAGCGTTTTAAAATGAAAAAAAAAAAAAGCCTAAAAACCCAAATGATAGGTGGCTGTTGTAGTTTTCTTTTCAGCTGTGTACAGTAATGCTGTGAATTGATTGAAAAAAATTACGTGCAATGGCATGACAGTATGTAATTAAAACATTTACCAAGGGAACGTAAATCAACCATCGCTGACATGAAACCCAGTGTCCCAGGACCTGGTGAACATCCACCCAAAACCTTACTGCAGGTACCAGGAGAATTGTGGAGGGAAATACCTGTGGATCATTGCTACCTAAAACAGAATCGCTCGTCACAAGTGTATTCACACCCCTTGCTCCTGAATTCACTCAGAGCCTTGAGTTCAAGGCCACATACGGCCACTTTTCCATAGTAACCAATGCTTCTATTAATGTCATGTGAAAACATTTCCCCTCTCTGAAAGATTCTGAATATACAGATATAACTATTATATACTACTATGATTTAGACAATTTTACAATGCAGTCATGGTATGTGTCTTTTCTCTAAGTTGACAGTTGATTTCATGAACAAAATTTCAGAGCTGAGTTTTGACTTTCACATGTTTTACTCTTCCAGCATTGAATGTAATGTACTGGAGGCTACACCCACCCCCCGACTCCCGTGTCCCAAATTTCACCCATACTCATCTGGTCACTGTTCCTCATAAAACCCCCCTTCAGATAATCTGAATTACCCTTTAATAGCCTTACAATTGTAATAGCTCTCTTGTTTATTGTTCCACACAAAGCAGGTTAATTTATCTTTAGATCCTCCGATGCCTCAACACGCCCCAGGGGATGCCTTGCACCACAGTTTAAGAACCACTGGATAAAGGTGACTTTCTGTGCTTTTATTTTTTGGGTATGCTCATAAATACTTCTCTGACCATGTAATGTGAACACATCGGTCTGAAGCACTGATTTTATAAAACTGAAGTTAATTTACAATATAATACACAATTAATCTTAACCTTTACTGATTTTTCAGCATAAAGAAAATATATTTAAGGCGTTGCTGTTACTGTGTAGAAACCTTTGACCTACATTTCTTCAGATGACTTCTATATGAAGTGCACATCGCATCGCAGCACATTGATCAATTGAGAACAAACTACTGGAACAAACATTGTTAAATTGTTTTCTTCAATCTTACATCATTTGTGAGGTGTCTTATCATCAGTTTCGGGGAGGAACGGTGCAGAGAAAGTGTGCCACCTGTCAGACGATATATTTCGCTCCTTTTTGCTCACTTCCCCTTTCGTTCATTTGTGCCTCTGTTTTCCCACCCTCCTGAGCATAACAGCAGAATTACCACTTTCATCTTCACACCTAACATCGCGGAAAGCACTCATTTTGTTCGAAAGATATTATCTAAATGTTATTTATTTAAAATGTAATGTCAAATATGTATTTGTGTATTTCACAAAGTTACTAGTGTGATTTGCCTTTGATTTGCTACAGTTGTCATCCAAGGATGACAGCACACTGGTTCAGTACTTTTTATATGTAGGTGAGACATCAGGGACACTAGTCATACAGACACACACTCACTTGCAGAGATAGAGCGCGCGCACACTGACACACGTGTTGGTGCCGATGCTGCACAACGGCGAATGCTGTAGGGAGGAGAGAAAATGACTGATTGCTTAATTCTTTTTATCAGAGGAAGTTTAGAGAGAGAGAAAACAGAAGAAGAGAGAGCTGTCATCTCTCTTCTCCCAGTGACGGGATATAAATAGCAAGTAGGTTCTCTTAAAAGTCGAGATGAAAACATATGCTTTGTTTCCAGTGCGTAGCTGTAACACGGCTTTGAAACCTGAAGCGGGGAGAAGACGCTCCTTCATGTCTCCCTCAGTAAGCCAGAGAATAACGAACAACAAGAAGGCTCCTCTGAAATGCCTGACCTAATATTTGACAGATAGTCAAGACATATGTATCCAGGGACTGAAAGCAGATTTAAGGGAAAGATGAGCTCATATTGTATTTTATTGTACAATATTATTAGGTTGCTGTGTCTGAACCACCAGTCCAAAAGGGAAACTAGTTCCTTTCTTCTTCTATCATCGGAGGAAATTCCAGCACATAATAATTTATACTGCTGTGTAATTGTGTAAAACCTTGTTACCATAAAAATTACATTTAATTACGTAGTGGAAAAAGTCATGCATACTCCACAGTGTAGACACCCATCAGTGCTCATGACATTTCAATACGGGGAATGTTGATGATACACAAACATCCTAAGTATACATCACAGGTATGAGAGGGGTAGTGAACCCCGGGGAAAAATTTTGGAAAAAATATTAACAATAGACAAATAATTTTCTGTTCCCATTTGAACTGTGCCACAAATTACATGTTAGTCAAATTAGAAGACAATTTTACAAGACAGGAAAGTTGCAGTTTGTCACAGATTTGTTGTAATTTAGTTTAGTATTGTGTGAAACTTCTCAATGAACGACAACAACACCAACATTGATGTCCACTGTATCATTGTCTTACTTTAATCAGCCAGGAAATGAAACAACAAACAAAAACCATAAGCTTATTCTATATGTCCTATATGGAGTCTGTTTTAACTTTTTCTTCAATCTTCTGATTTGGTTGCAAGATCTTGGGTGTGCAGCACAGTACGCTTTCTTACTAAGGTAAGCGTACTTAAAGTGATACTCCACTTTACATGATAACCCACTCAATATGTACTCACCATTATGCCGATGTGATGATAGGTGAAGATCTTCAGTTCACAAAACAATCCCGGAGTTTCAGCAGAAAACAGGGTAGCAGCCTCATCCAGTACAATGGCAGTGATCGGTGACCACGGATAAAACGTTAAAAAAAGAACACAAAACAAACACAAAATGTCTCCATCCTGCTTGTGTGGTGTAATCCAAGTGTCCGCGAGCCGCGACATTAAAAATTAACTGCCGATCTCGCGAGACTTCGTATATATCTTAATGGCTGCACATGCCGCAGTCTTGCGAGATTGACGCCATGTTTACATCCTACCGGCTACATGCTACAGTTGACATCTCGGCTAAAAACATGGCGTAAATGGCATCTTTTGCGGTTAATTTTTAATGTCGCGGCTCGCGGACACTTGGATTACACCACACATGCAGGATGGAGACATTTTGTTTGTTTTGTGTGCTCTTTTTTACCGTTTTATCCGTGGTCACCGATCACTGCCATTGTACTGGATGAGGCTGCTACCCTGTTTTCTGCTGAAACTCCGGGATTGTTTTGTGAACTGAAGATCTGCACCTATCATCACATCGGCAAAGTGGTGAGTACATATTGAGTGGGTTATCATGTAAAATGGAGTATCCTTTTAAGGCTAAAGGCCAAAGCCATCCTGTCTGACAGCATTCACCCCCTACACTCTGAATTCCAGTTTTTGCCTTCTGGCTCCCTGCTCAGATTCTCCCGTTAGGATTAACAGGTATAAGCACTCTTTCATCCCCACAGCCATTTCCCTCCTATATGCAGGCCAGGGGAAGGGTTAAACTGTGTGCTAAGGTTCCTCACTTGGCTGAGGCTGTTTCACTGAAAATTTTTATGATGATGGTGATGATGATGATGGCATTGACTTTGAAGACCACAATGTCTTTAGATATCCATGATGTTGATATGTTTATTGTGTTCAGTGGGAAGATGATGATTAAGTAACCAACACGTCTGGTCCAATACACTTTACACTTTAGTACTTTTTTCCTTTTGTGAATTTTATATGGTCTTTTCCACTCAATCTGCACTGTAACTTTAGATGTCTTTGTTGTTGTGGTTCGTTGGACTGTGATAGTTTACCCAGTGTCTACTGTTCTTCCAGCTCACTGTATACAACCCCTCCCTGATTGTATATGCTTTTTTAATGAGTTCTACTCATGCCTTGCTGTACAACTAATTGCCCTCCAAAGACAGAAATAAAGTTAAAGTTAAGGTATACTTAAACTTCAATGACAAATAGCAACTTTCTGTAAAATTCTATTTTAAATTGACAAATATCATATGTGTAATTTGTGGCACACTTCAACAATGCTCAAAAAGTATGTCTCTCTCATATTTCTTTTTCCAAAATAAGGTCCCATGCTGGTTCGTCAGAAGGGGAGGGACTTTGCTTTACTATAAGACTTCCTCATTTGCTCAGAGGTGCTCAAAAACTGATTGGCAGCCTGTGGTGCTCCCTGTCCCAACACATACCGTGTGTCGTATATGATCTGTCAAAAGTCGGGGGAACCCTCTCAAAAGAAAGTGTTAGTAGAGGACATAATGATGTATTATATTCATGAGATCTGCTGGAGTTTTCTTATCATGCTCCCTGTTGTGTAATTGACTAATCAACATCATCCAAAGTACACAGTCTTTGTTCTCTGGCTAATGCATTCTGATGGGTTCAAAGGCATGGAAAACAGAGAATGAGCAAGTGAGTGCCTGTGTGTGTGTATGTGCATCTGTGCGCAACTGCATGTGTCAGGAGACCAATTACATCTCCAAGTTGTACTTCAAATGAGGCACGGCGAATCACTGCCCTTCCCTGATTTGGCTCCTGCAAAAATGAGAGCAAACCTTGACTATATGCACGCATTCATGTGAACACATGCATATGCAAACACATGCACAGACATGTCCTTTGTCTATAGTAACTCATCTGTTCAGTTTGGCGGACTACATGCTGAGTTACATAAGGTCTTTTCCCTGTGATGGCAGCTGCTTTGCTTAGCAGGTGAGGATGTAACAAAAATATTGATTCTGGACAAACAAATAGCAACCGACTCACTGACTGGGCAGAAGTTGCAAGTAAACAGAATAAAAAATACCAATATTGATTCTAACAAATAAATAGCCACCAACTGACTGACACGGGGCACAACTTGTAAGTAAACAACCTAGCACGATTCAAATTTGAGATGGAGGAGGCGTATCTGCACAGTTTGTCATGTGTCGATTTAGATTTGCTGACTAATCTTCCCCACATCAGTTTGCGTTTGAAAGGCTCAATGTGCCCCAACTCTCTGTGGAGGTAATCTCACTGCAAGTAATCTTTAAGATGCATGAACATGTAAGGAGAAAGCCCCCGTTTCAAAGCTTAGAAATGCATAAATACACATGCTGTTGGAACATAACCCAACACTGTATACATGCATCCATTAATCCTTGGTAGTGAGTAATCCCAGTGTGTTTATGTGCCGGGCTAATCTTCCTCTCTTCTGCTAAGGGACTGAGGACTAGGCTTCCACTGGCAGGTAAGCCTCATTCCCATACCTCGGCCATAACTGCTAATCCCACTTCCAGATACAGATGAGAAGAGCTGCAGAGAGAGGCAGCTTATGTGTGGTTGTGTCAGTTTGTTTACGCATCTGGTAAGTAGACACCACATTAAAACCATGATCTAATGGCTGCTGACTAATTTCAGTGACTTCTGTCAGCAGGTCAGGGCCGGGGGCGTCACCCAGATTCACCTCTAAACATATACTCTACCAGGCCTCATTTTAGGGGTAGGGCCACTTGGTCTTTGTTGTCAATTTTTTATGCCTTTTTAATTGATAGGACAGCTGAAGATATGACAGGAAAAGGGGTCAAACCCACGGTCGCTGCAGAGGACTCATAGCCTCAGTACACGCTCTAC
>JAJHUR010090256.1:0-19458 GCA_027495735.1 Lutjanus campechanus | reverse complement strand
AACTCACAGTACTAAAATATTATACATATGTATAAATATCACAATAGTATTCTGATTATTTAAATAAAAAAAACACATCTTTTTAAATATTAACATTAAAATTAAGTAGTTGTGTGAAATTTTACTTTGATTAAAAGTAAAAAGTAGCACTCTGAATGATACTGCCTTACATTTTGGACATGACTTTTTTCCCCAAATAATATCAAGCAATTTGGGTAGAATAAATATCTTTCTACTGCATTATTTGTGCTTTTCCAAACAACATATTTTTTATTGGGTTGCATACCTTTTAGTGACATTCCACCATGTTGTCCTTGTGTGTAGTTTCTCACCAATTGTGCAGTAGTTCACTAGCTTGTAGTATTGTAAGCCTGGTCATCAGTAGCATTGTTTTGGGGTTCTTTTTGTTTGTTTTTTGTCTTGAGAATAATGCATTGCTAGACTGTCTAACTTCAGCCATCATAAAAGCTAATGCAACAGAACATAATACAATGATCTGTCCTAATTAGACGTGTGCTGACCCCACTACACCACTGTGGGTTACACCAGAGTTTGGCAGCTCTCTAGTATGATATATGTTTACATCGCTAACAAGCCAATCAGGCCTGCCAACAGAAGCAGTGGAAGCACAGAGAGCCATTAAAGGCCTGGCTGCAGCTACAAAAACAAAACCTATCCACCTGAGACCACAGAGGGACAGGATGCAGGCTACTTATAGCAACCCAAAACCAACCCACAAGAATAGCAGGAAAAACGACTCGGTACGGGAGCCGCACCAAGCCTTTTGAAGTGCGCCACCTCTAAACTATTCTGATAGGCCACCCCAGCATCTTTGAAGGCAGGTTATCCTCCACGGCCGTGTGTCCTGTTGTGGACGAATTGTTTCCTCTTTCACTTTGTCTCTATTTTCCTGTAGAAATTGACACTGTTTTATTGTTCTCCTGGGTCAAACTGTGGAGCACAGGGGACGGGACGTCTTGCTGTTCCCCTGTTGGTAAAGGAGGTCCAGGGCGGGCAGTGCCTGGTTGATAGACAGTAAGTTGGTCACAGGTGACGCAGGGGTGGTTATTCCAAAGAATCAGCAGAAGGATGACCCCCTGCTTATTGCAACCATTTCCTCTATCCTCAAGGTCGTGACCTTGCCTAAGAATGGACCATTTCAGTAATTAATCAGTCAGTGGTCAGTGATGTCATTGCACAAACATGGCACAAGAATAGGGAGAACAGTGACATATTTTGTTGTTTTTTGGTGTGGTGCTGATGGCTCTGCTTGTAAATTTTACAGATTTATGGTGGGGCAGCATGCACCTGCCACTCTGTATCAGGAAAAACAAAACATGTAAATGCAAAAAAACAAGCACCCACTTTCAGACACTTAGAAGTAAGTGAAGTATAAAATCACATGCATGTACATGAACAATTATTTATAGATAATTCATGGCTCTGTGGCAACACAGTTACTGCACACAGAATATGCCCTAAAATCTAATAAAAATGAATGAAGTGTTCCTTTTATTATACTTCAATAAAATATGTCATACTCCCGAGGAAGGTTAGAGATACAATAGTTGCATGCTTTACAAAAAATATGTATGTACATGTGGAAAAATGTTTTCACCTCTGCTGCCAATAGCTTTAAGTATTATCTGTGTAATCTGAGATAGAGGTAAAGTACACGTGCTTCCCTTGACTCCTGTGGAGCAGGAGGGTTCACGTTAACACTCAATATCAGGGAATCTAATTGCACTTACAAATTGTTCCTTTTGACTTGCCTCTCTGGAAAAAGTCTATGGCAAATGGTGTCATGTCACAGCCTTATCGGGCTTATTACAGGCAGCATTTCAGAGGCTCAGAAGTACATAATCGACAATGTGATATAGGATCTAATTTACTCCCAGTAAGAGGTGAAATCAGGAGCATGATCCAGAAATAGAAGATTTTTTGATCACTTTGCATAAAAAAGTCATTAAATTAATATAATTACATTTCAATCGACTTCATCTTTTGATTATTATGTTCCTCCCAGTTTCCAGTGTTGACCACTATTGTTTGTTATATATTAAATGTTTAACAATCAGGCTGTGTTCATCAGTCACATGCTGTTTTATATGTTTTCCGATTTAATTATACTAGTTACTTTGCCCTTACTCCTAGTTATGATTTTATCTTGCTGACGCTGTAATAACAAGGTGCTGGCTAAGTAAATAGGTTGGTCTGTTGCTTTGTGATCATTAGCTGAAACTATGATGTGACTGAATGACCGAATGAATGAATGAATGAATGAATGAATGAATGAATGAATGAATGAATGAAAGGGCTCAAATACTAACATTATTAACCATTTGAAATACCACCAGTGAGTATTTCTTTTTATGCTGTGAGGTCTCACTCATCACTCACTTGTTATTGTTGTGGCTACATAAAAATTATCCACTATAGTAGCATTGCCCTCACCCTAACCCTCTCCCCTCCTGTACTTACCTTTCGACATTTATTGTACTATGCACTATGGCCAAAGAAAGCTCTGGTATTTCCTCTGAGGAGTTGGCTAACGTGCAGATCAGCACTGATTTTCTCAGTGCACGCGGGCACTGGATCAAAGTGCAGTCTGAATGTTCACCAAGGAGCTAAAAATATCAGATTTGATTCAGGGTAGAGGTTAATATATCTAACCTCTGGCAACTACGTTGTTTACATTGAACACAGACACTGATTGGTCTATTTGATTCGTTTCCCTGAAGCTACTTCCACTCATAAACTCTAGTAGTTTTTCTCCATTGTTCATGTGCCAGTAGTGTGAATGCAGCGATACAATGATCAAAACATGAAATACAGTTCAGTTTTTAATGATTACTGGTTCAAATATCACAAAGAAAACAGTCTGAAGAACATTTAACACAAGTGCAGACACTAAGCGCACACATTATTTGCTCCATTTGCTCATTCAGGGGTGTAAATATAGACAGTGCAGTGTGGTTGCTGTGGGGCCTGAAGGGTGGGGGGTGGGGGGGCCTGCAGAGAGAGGTGGCCCTCCAACATTGTGTTGAGAGAAGAACAAGCTCTTAAAAGCGATTCCGATTGCAGCGTCAGAAATTAACCTGTTAAAAGAGAATCTCACATACACCCTTCATCATGCAAATCCATCTCTGTCATGGTTTTCATTCTTTTTTTTTGAGTCAAATAGTCAGTAACAATCTATAACTAAATAATATGCTTGTTCTATATGACGCTATCCAGTCATAGCAGTTTCTTTTTAACCAAAATGAGGATCTTTCCTTAATCTACCTGAAGTGCTTTTACCTACACAGTATCACAATATTTCCCACCCTTAACTAAAGCATTTTTGTTGCAGGAGTCATTTAGTTATTTTGTGGCCTAAAGCAAACACAGACACAGGACCCACCACATCCATTGTTTTCCCCCTTTTTCAATCCTTAAAAAAATAGTAAGTCATACAACTAAACTTTTATTTATGGTGGAGCTTCTCACAGCCTCAGGTGTGAAGCTGTTCTGAATTCTGATGGGATGGCAGTGGGCACTTCTCCTTTTTGCAGCACTGCTGGTATAGCTTTGCTTCTTTTTCAACATGTACACTCTCTACCGAGCTGCTTGTCTACCAGTGTTAGGCAGGTTTAGAAAGTGTAACAAGTACTTTTTACTTATCACACCTTTAAAAAGTAATAATATTATTTTACTTACTACTTGGCATCAAATGTAATTACTAGTTACATCACTTATTATTAGAGGTGGGACTCGATTAAAAAAATTAATCTAATTAATTAGAGGTTTTGTGATTAATTAATCTCAATTAATCGCATTTTAATCGCATAACCATATTTACCACAAGAAGCAACATTTTTCAATATAAATGGATTTTGGTATATGACTTAATCAAATGATAGACACATACATATATTTAAACAACAAAATATTGTTGTGAAAGTGAAGTGAAACGTCCAGCGTCAGCCACTTGACTAAAAACAGTTAACAGACACACACCTCGGCAGCACTGAGATGTGAATCCCTGCCGTGCAGGCCTGACTAGCAGAGTCAAACCAAGTCAAGACAAACAGCACAAGTGTCTGTAAAGAGGCTCTAGTCTCTCCATCGTTCTACACAGAGGCAGAGATGAGCTGCAGGGAGACAGACTGCAGGCAGAGAGAGGAACTGTAGCTCAGGAGGAACAGGTGAAACAGTTGAAACTACAGTGAAAAGCAAGAAACACACAAGTAAGTAACGACTGTTGTTGAGCCAACATTATATTGAAGCAGTGAACTGTTGTTTCTCGTGGTAAACCCGCGTTTCTCGTGGCGTAAAGCCCCGCGGGGCCGCGCGCCGGTGCGCGCCTACCGCCGCCGGTGCCAGGCTTCTTCATAGAAAATAATGGGGGCGGCTGTTTTGACGCGCGGCGTCCGCCGGCGGTGTGTTTTGGCCGTAGACTGTATAAAACAGGTTTTGGCCTGTTTTGTGCATCAGTGTGATCGGTCGACCAGGAAGTCAAGCACTGACAAACGTTCCGTTCCGTTCCGCGATTAAATGCGTTAATTTTTTTGACGCGTTATTTTTTTTGTAATTAATTAATCATAATTAACGCGTTAAAGTCCCACCCCTACTTATTATATTACTATATTACTTTTGTACCTTGTTGGTGGCTTTGTTGCGCTCCAAAGTTGAACTGCTGAACCAGTGAACTGTTTTGTTGTGTGGAAACAACCTTGTTGACCTCTCTAAATGTGGATATTACGGAATTCAAATTACCACATATAGTCTCTCTCAAACAGCCAAACAAGCTCAAAAACACTTCCACCTGCAGAAAGTATGACTCTCTGCATCTCCTTCATCCTCCTGACATGACCTCCCCTAACCTGCTGCATGTACACATCATAGGATTGTCTACCTAGGTCAAAATGTAACTCAGTAGCTCAGAGTTACTTGAAATACTAACTGTAATATAGTTTCTGTTTTGGACAGTGTAACCTTACACTATGCATTACTGGAAAAAGCAACAATATTACAGTAATATATTACTGAGTATGCATGCATTAAGCATTTTGATACAATTTGAGTCTACAATACGTTTTATGAGGCCCTTAGCTTGGGGCTGGCAATTACCAACCTGTGCCTATATTTGCAATCTAATCCAACCACATCCTTGTGAAACCAGTGTATTATATAAATACCTTCTTTCCAAAAAACGTTGTCCGTGAACATAATCAGGCAGGAATTATGTTGTCACCATAACATAATTATGACAACAATGTAGTAATATATGAACATAATTTCTCGGAGACAGGGTTGCTTCTTCAGACACCATGATGTGATTTTGTTGATCATTCGAGGAGGTTTTAGAACATATCACAATTTGGAGCACTGGAGGACACTTCCATTTTATACAAACTGAAATACACTTTTGGACAATAAGAGACAATATCTAACAATGCATCTGAACGGTGGCGTAAATCAGGCATCACATGAATCACAGCCTTTGCGCAGATGCATTCTGTGTCAGTGCTTGTTGGACAGCAAATTGTCATTCATGTAAATTAAGAGGACTAAACAAGAGAACTTAAACTAATGGGGTATTGCTTGCAGTAATGACAAGAGATGAGAATAATGGATTGTTGGTTCGCTTCATAATGACGTTAGATATCCGGGGACGTGTAGATAGGCACATTAGAAGTCAATAGTGTTCCAGAATAATAGGAAGGCTCAGAGATAATGTACTCACACAAGGGGGCCTCGACATTAGCAACAGCCCAGCAGGACTCAGCTTGCACGTGTGCCAATGACGCATTAAATCCCTCAATGACAAAAGATAAAAGAAAGGTAAATCTGTCAGCACATTGTATTGCCACCATCATGTGCCAGACACCATACTGTACACACAACCGTAACACAGAAGGATGTTAGTAGTAGTTAGTAATTGCATATAGAGCAGGAAAGAGCAAGAAAAACATATTAAATGGAAAAACATTAATGTTCATCATCTAAAGGCAGGCCTCGGAATTGCCCAAATTAATACTAGGCTCAGGCTGAAAGACAAATAGAAATCATAACTCACAATTTTAAAACAATTATCCAAAAAAAAAGCTACTTACAAGTGTCAAAAATCCTTAATAAGCCCACACCGTGATGAAAGCACAGTTCCAGCGTGAACCTCACAAGATGAAAATAAAAATTAGACAAAAGAACGAAAAGTACAGATAACATTAACTTCTGCTCAAATGAGCACAGTAGGAGAGCACACAGAGTATTTAGCACCACTCTTTCTGTCGTTTGATGTTGTTTGTCAATTCACAGCATCCACTGCAGTTATTTAGTGTCTTCAACCCCTGTCTTCCCTGATGGCATGAGTGCAGGGTGAGTCTAATAGTGGCCCTCTCCTTCATTAGATATTAATTTATTCATTACATGTTAACTCTGCGAGACCTTGGAAGGAGACGCCAGGTGACTCTTCTTCATTTGGTCCCCACTGCTCTCCACTGGGCCCAGGAAAACCACAGTAATGCCACACAGTTGGGGAAGTGGAGAGCAAATTATTCAGCTCCATAGAGAGGGACTCTTTGTGGTAAACACACGGTGGGACGCTTGTGCTGTCATAATTAAATCTGCAAATCCATAAGAGCAGGGTGCTTCCATTTTGGTACACAAACACATGGCGTGGTGGTAAACACAATCAGGCAGAAGCCCATAACAAGTTCAGGACACACATTTGTAAGCCACATACAAATATAAGCCTAAATAACATATTGAATGTTAGATACGATATACCAACACCGCAAAAATAATACAGGAATTTTACAGGATCACCTAATTTTTTTCTCATGTACAAATGTACAAGTTTTAGTTATTCAAGTTAATTCAACTTCAGAATTTCTCGTATTTATTTTCAGAACACTTGAGAACTTAGAAAAATGAGTTCAGGTCTTTTGACTTGAAATGAGTTGAATGAATGTACTGTACAGAGTTCAATCAACTCATTAAATTAATTTTCGAAAGAGTTATGATCAGCATATTGGGGGACTTCCCAGCATGCATTGAGAGTTAAAACTCTCCTGAGATCTTTCTTTTTATAGTTTGAAGAAAACATATACACAACTTTACACTTTAATATGGGTCATGGTTGTTAATTTTCACATTAATGAAAACACTGTGAGCCATGGTAAAGGTTAATAATGAATTCAGTCCCTGCCCCCTACTTAAAATTTAATAAATTCACTGTCAGCAGATTGACATATTGTATGAAAAACTGAGAAAATGTAAAGAGAAGCCAAGTTTTATGTAATGTTCATCACTGTGTGACTGAAGAATTGTTGGTTCAACTGTTTTGTTTTGAATCATTACAAAAGTACCTCCACTTGTCATTTTAAATTCAGTTAATTTAAGGTTTGAAGACAGCCTGGACACTAACTTAAAAAAAGGTTAATTTTTACAGTGTATCTCTTCTATCATTACATTTTTTTTTACGACTAACATGTTTCTAATAACTTTCATATTATTGTTTTCCATTTGTTTTAACTGGCAAGCTTCCTAAAAATACCAATATATTGGGTTTCTTCAGTCAAAAACACCTAAATCTACCTATGCAGCTTTAATTGACAGAACTATTTACTGAGTTCATGTTTGCAATGGGTCCTCATTTCACACAGCAACAGTGGGGTAGTTGCACTCTGTCATAAAGGAGACCAACACAGATTTCATCATGTGATTTATCAACTTTTAAAAAAAAAATATATATATATATATATATATTTTTTTTTTTTTTACAGTGAATGCAAGTGCAAATGTAATCTCAATCACACATTGCTTTGATTATGGTAGTTAACATTATTTATTACTATTTTTTACTGGTTAAAAATACATAACTAATAATTATTTGAGTCAGAAATACAGAAAAGGAGTGACAGACATATAGGTAAAAAAATGTAGGGATAAGAGAGAGAAGCAGCGTTAGTCAAGGGGGGTGGTGGGGACTTTGTAACTTCCTCATATGAGAGCGAAAGAGCTCTCAATCTTTGACCAAGCCGTGGCAGATCAGAGAGAAAGACGCCAGAGAGCATCAATCCCGGCTTCTCTCGGTGGCCCATCAATGGGAGAAAATCCCCAGTGAACAGGCAGCCTGGCTAATCCACAGCTAAATGACACCTCCAGACGCTAATGCCCAGACTGACCACAGAAGCAATCCTCGGCGACTCCTCCACACATGTACCCACTGATGCTTTTCAGCCGAGGGAACTTGAAAGGGCCGGGGCCGTCTCTGTCTCTCTGTGTGCCACCTGCTTAGCATCCCCGCGCTGCAAGCTGCTATAGAGAGACATCTCCGGCAGAGGAGAAAGGCCCATTGTGTCCAGACGCCTTTGAGGGCATTGTTCTGCTTCACTGAGGCCAGGCCGACATCTGCACCATTCACACTGAAGGAAGTTGTAATCACTCCCCTGCTCTTAGCTCTGTGGCTCCAACTTCATACCAAGAGGGCTTGTGAAGTTGGGCCTGTGGCAAACAACGAGGCAATGGGAGGGGGGAAGTGGGTCCATAGGATTTGGAAAGGGTGGCTGTTTTTGTTGAGAGGCATCAGTTTAAATAGAAACTCTTACATACCCCCATACAGGCCCCCTGATCCCCACTCTCCCATCCAACCCCCAACTCACCCAAGTGCACTTACTCTGTACAATACAAAGCTGGCGACTGATTTACAGAGTTACCTCTCCATCAAAAGAACAGATTAATTGCTTGTCTTTCACAAGTAGTGCAAAAGATTTCAAATGTGTCCATGTTAAGTATTAAAACGGCTCGCTGCTGCATTTTCATAAAGCTCTTTTGCTCTCTTTTCATTAGTAAAAATAGAAAAGAGAAAAAATGGCAGTGAAAGCCAGGATTGTTTCAGTGGTCAACTTGAGAAGGGGTTTTATGTAGTTTTCATTTACATATAATTACACTTTAATGGAAGTCTGACTGGTGTGGGGTAAGAGGCTGGCCACGCGGGCTGCTGAGGAGACCCCCTATGATACAGGATGACAGGCTGTAGCGCTAGCTCCATCTCCGGCTAATTAAACGAATCAATTAAGAGACTATTGTTGTAACTGTGTAACTGATGTTCTGTAGTGGCAAAAATGGTCCCTTGGGGAGGCCTTCCAACCATATTAAAACCTCCATCCTCTACATCTCCATCTGATACCAATATAGACACTTATTTGCGCCTTGCTGTCATGTCATTGGAGGCGGGCACATTATGGAAATTGAAATGGAGGGGTTGAGGGGAGCAGGGCTGAGCTCAGTGTGAAGCGGCGGGGTTCACTTCCCATCACCCTCCAAGGAGAACTCGCTTCAGCAAACTCCAAAGTCCCTCAAAGTTCCTTAATAGCAGAGCGAGAGCCAGCACACCCAGCTGTGTGCATCCAGTCACTAGGTAAGGGTCGCGCAATTAGCATACTCCTCCCTGCCAGGCGAGTCGCGTTGATGCAGATAAATTATCATATTAGATTTACCCTCCTCAGTTCAACTGATTGGCTCCCAAATTGTTTTAGATGGCCGTCATTAATCCTTAGCATAGGCTAAGTGCTTTGGCTTCAGATCTGATTGCATAGAGGCGCCTTGGGTCAAATTAACAGAATACTAATGTCTGAACTCTATCTCATTTGCAGTGTCAGGATGCTGCTTCTATTATAGGAAACAGAAAAGAGTCAATTGCCATTTATCTAATGTAAGATTTAGAAACTCTCAAGATGATAATTGAGGTCCAAGGTAAGAGCAGAGAAGATATTATTGAAGGAGTTCTTTCTCAGTAATGCTTGTTTTTTAATATGCATATCTATATGAGAAGAAATTATCAATGAGGGGCAGAGCATATTGTAATTTCAAAGACAGTAAAAGTATAACGCTTCAAATCAGCAACTCTTACCTATATAATACTCACAAGAAAAATACTTTTAAGTTGTAAAAAGCAAACAAAGCAGTGTTACTGCTCAGACAAATCGAATACATTACACATCTCTGCTTGAATAATGACCCCCCAGCTGCTGTGAATATAACTGTGTGCAGGGAGACTGACAGATTTATGAATAGAGCAAATCTGAAGACTTGACTGAGATTCCAGTGGATCCGTGTCACTCCTTTGTCTTTGAGAGCTGACCCTGTTTGTTTAAGGCCCGTGGTGCTGGCACCACATAAGTGGAATGGGGCTGCCTTGGCGCCTGGGCCGTCCTGGCTCCTGTGTCCAAAGTCAGCAATGGCATGTCGCTGGGACCCTCTGATGGAGATCAAGGGATTATACTCACCTCACACACACTCACGCCACACACACAGAGTGAGTATTCACTAGTTTTATACTTCCAGTGTTCAAAATTTAAAAATTTACTTTTTGTACAATTGATCAGGCACACTGCACCTGATGGTGCCCTATGTTCATATTGTACCAATAAGCCACTCAGCAATTTGAGCAGGGCTATCTGGTTCCTGAAGAAGCAGTGGTGGATGTCAGAGCCTGGGACCCTCTAAGACAGCACAAACTTTGTACAGCTTGAATATCAGTCCATATAATCCCCAGATAGCAGACAAGACTACAGCAGGCCATAAGGGTGGACTGTTTAAGGATAGAATTCAGATCATATAGACCAGACCTGAGGAAAATCCTGGGGCCGGATCAGACCCACTGAAATGTTCCAAGTGGCCTACGAGGCCATCATGAGCACTTGGAAATATGCAGTTATAGTCTAACAAAGACAATCAATATTACTTTGCTTACCATTAAACTGTTATTGGGACTTCTGAAAGGGGTCAGTGCTGTGGTCTTTGATAATGATAATGAACTGTATCTTTTAAATTGAACTGTAATTTTATTCAGTCAGTGCCTCCATACATCCATGCTGTTTACATTGTTCTGCCCATCCCTGGATATAGACCAACAGAAGTGCACAAAAGCACATGCTTGATGTACACAGGCACACAAGAATTGTTTTAATTGCCCCAGCCTGTGGGAATAGCCACATTAGCAACATACTAGTGCCAGATTCAGTTGGATAACTTGCAAAGTAAACACTAAAACAACATAGAAAATTGAGTTTGAAATCAGGTCACAGCAGGTGTTGATCCATCATTGACCTTGAACAGCTATCAACCTTCGTTGATAAAGCAGTCCAGCGAAGTAAAATGCACAAACAAGTTATCAAAACTAAACTTTTTATCTCTTTTTTTTACCTTTTTACTTTTTTACTCTTCTGTCCTCTGAGGCTGAGGGCAGATGTAATGACTTGTGCTGGTACTTTGACATGGTGTCAATTAGTTTGGAGCTGAGTCAGCAGTGACTGTCCAACCAATGAGAATTTGGTTGAACATGAGCATAACAACCAACCAATTAAATATATGTATAAATAATACAACAGCAAATAACAACAACAGCAATAGCTGCTTGTGACAAAAAAGTTGCAAATAACTGAAATAATAAGGAACTTGTAGATAGTGTTAACTGGCACCACAGGAGGCAAAGACAGAACTTTTACAAAAATAAAACCTGATCTAAATCAGTTTACACTTTGTCCAGTGTTTTTACTCTTTGCTCTCTGATTAAAACATCCCTCTCTTGGGGGCGTGTATTCCCAGCTGTGTTGCTGTGGTCTGGTACCCTCTTCATTGTCCTTCAACTGGCCACGTACTGTATGTGTGAGCAGGTCTATGTGTGTGTTTAGTTGTGTCGATGAAGCCAGCCCTGTGTTTCTTTCTTTTTGCCTCCTGAGCCTCTCTCCCCGCCTCCCTCATACCTGTCATCTGGCAAGGCTAACCCCTGGTAGCTCCCCGCCAAATGCACACACATACGCACTCACACACACACACGTTGTAAATCCCCGCCAAATGCCCGCCCTTCCAGCCCCCGCACACGCCAGCCGGTGTCAGCGAATCAGCTGAACCGTCTCCGCCCCGAGAATAACCCCATGACAGACAGCCCTAGTGGCCTCCCCTTGTCAACGCAGCCTGCCTGGAAAGCTGACAGCCGGGGCACAGGGTGGACAGGCTACTGTAGGCAGGAGTTTACACTGGGCTGGGCCTGGAGAGGATGGGCCTTGGGGTGAGGACAGGAGAGGGAATGGTGATATCTATAGAGATGGGAAGTGGGATATAGCTTGGGATGTGCAGGGTTATATGAGTACAAAGAGAGGGCCAGAATAGAAGCTTGGACTTATCGTAAAGCTAAGGAGAGGAGCAGGGCTGGGGTGGGGTGGAGAACAGGGGAGTGTGAGGCCTGGTGTTGAAACTTATTAAAGCTGGGTTAGTTTTTCCACTCTACGGCAAAAAAGAGTACCAATACATCAGAAAATAGGGATTATAATTGCAGAGGTCAGCTCCTGTCAAGGTTACTGCAGCATTTGGTGTACAGTACTTGGCTGGCAGATTTGAGTGGTCAGTCCCTGCAGAGCAAAGATTGAAAGGTTCGGTTTGGCCCGCAGCCGGGAGACTGTCATTCTTCTATCCTCTCTACAACAATTCAGATAAGAGACACACTACACTAACTCCTCCACTGACAAGCCTTCATAAGGAACCCTTACTCGCACATTCAAAGCCAAATTCCACATTGCGTGGTGTTTTTGTTGTGTTTTGACAGATAGTTGACATCCCATTTATATTTAATAATTTGGCTCAGCTTGAGAATTATTCCACATTGAGAAAAAGGCACAGAACATTATGAAACATTTGTTTCAAAAGTGGGACATGTGTGACACACAACAAGACAAAAATAAAGAACAATGACTGCTCTTCCCAAGTCTCTCTGTCATGTAGATGATAATTCCCTTTCTAGCTGTCGGCCTTTGAACCAAGCACATATTGTGTGTGCATAACGTGCGCACACACAAAATAATGAATCTTAGTTGGTGATTTCTTAATCAAGGAATGCATACTCCATTTAACAGAAGAAATAACAATCATGGGTTGCACTTTATTTTACAGTACACTAATAAGACATCACAAGCTGTACTTTGTGTCAAATTAGATAAAACCCAGAAATGTGTTCTTCATTAGACAGTAGTTTTACCCTAATTCGACACTATACACCTAACAGTACACTAATAAGACATAACAAGCTGTATTTGGTATCAAATTTAGAAATAATGTGTTCTTTATTAGATGGAATTAGACCCTTTATAAACCCTCATTAGACTTTATAAGAGGATAATTAGGCACACAGTACACCAGAACTGTACTGTAAACTAAAGTGAAATCTCATATTGGAAACTTCCTAATTTTAAAAACAATATGTGAACCAGATCTCCTAAGTGAAGGCCAAAATTATAGAGGCAGAACAATATTTTGTCTATGGGTGACTGCACAGACTAATACTGTGATTTGGTCAGTGAAGTAGGCATCAGTCTTGGCTACTCTGCCAATTTTATGGGACCAGCCAAGGACGGTATGTCTCATGTAGCAGATATATGATTTCGCTTTACTTTACAGTTTGGTTATGTTGCAATGTGTCCCCAATTACCCTCTGAGTCTAATAAGGATCTATTAAAGGGTCTAATGCTGTTTAATAAAGAACATATTATTTCTAGTTTTGTCTAAATTGATACAAAGTACAGTTTTAGTACAGAGCGTATTAGCGTACTGTTAGGTGTGTAAAGTCTAATTAGGGTATAAGCATGTCTTATTATAGTTTTCATCTAATTTGATACAAAGTACAGCCTATTACATCTTTGAAGCATACTGTTAGTTGTATATTGTCTAATTAGGTATAGCAGTTTGTTTACTGACTGATAAAGAAAATATTATTTCCAGTTTTTGTCTAATTTAATACATCTTATTCCGACTTATTAGTGTAGTGTAAAATAAAGTGTGATCATGTAATAATAGCAGAACATCTTAAGGACAAACTCAACGACAGAGACCATCATCATCACAAACAATCATAAGCACTGGCAGGAATGCTTTTGTTTTGATAGCACTCCTCTTTTCACATAAATTTGAAGAGGTTGCATATAGCTTTAGAATCATACATCATGCAATGAAACAACTTGCAGCCCTGGAGGGAAATGAGCATCATATAGGATCCTCACCCTTTTACATAAGAACAATAACATCAATCAATATTCTGTTATTGTGTTATTACTTTAGAGTAACTTTCTAACTCTAACTAGATAGCTGCATCGAAACAAAAATGATGAAACCATCTCAGTGCCCCTTGGGCACTTTCTCTTACTATCAGCTGCACTTTACGTTTACTGTAAGAATGACAAGAGCAAAGCTTCCTATTTGATCAAGGCCTAAAGCTATGTTTTCGCGGGCAGGCATTAATTCTTGTTTGCTGGGGGATCTCAACGATTTCTGAGAATTGTCAGAGAACATAAGCACTTGCTCTGTCTGAGCCTAATAATAGTGTCATAAGAAAAAAGGGCAGGAGCAGTCGCAAGCAGAAATAAAGGAAAGGAAGGAAGGAGCAGCACACGGCTTGACAATATAGAGCTTCTGATTAAATGCTTCAAATAGAATTGTAAAATCAAAGAGAAAATCAATTATTGTGAGACCTGACATGGTCTTTAACTACAGAATATGGATACGCACGTCCTAGCTAAGCTGACTGCAAACGGGCGACCTAGGAAACACAAAGATAGAGGAGTGGGAGAGAGATGGTGATTGAGTGCTTGATACCACACACACACAAGCACAGAAACATACACACACTCACACAAATGCTTACTCACACACACACACACACACACACACACACACACACACACACACACACCAACTGTGTAGATAAAAAGGGATCATCACATGACAGATTCCCAGCAGATTGTACATGCAGAGATCTTAGGTCTTAGCTTCTGTGCCTTTTGACTTGAAGCGCATACAGAAAGAGTGCACCCTCAGAAAACACTAGCTGCAGCCTAAATCAAAATTCAGGATCAGGATTATGTGCTCAGTCGGATACATCTCAATTTTCAAAGTCAAAATAAGAAAAAAAACCTTTTTTTCAGCAATGATTTAAGTTATATTTAAGGACTCACTTTAAATGGGGTTGGCTTGAAGGATCCTTTGCTAGTGTGCTTTGAAGATGAATCTGTCTAGTGCTAATGAAGCCATCACTGAAGACTGAGACAGACAGACAGACAGACAGACAGATAGACAGATAGATAGATAGATAGATAGACAGATAGATAGATAGATAGATAGATAGATAGATAGATAGATAGATAGATAGATAGATAGATAGATAGATGATAACATGATGATATTATCAACACTTACCAGCTTAATGGAAGCTGTAAAAAATATTATTCAACCCTAGTGTGATGTAGAATGTAAATGAATGACATCTCACTACACACAGAGTAGCTATTATGGTGCACGCTTTTTGCGGAGGCCCTAAACACTGATCCCTGGAATAATAATGTGTTACAAATGAGCCACTGATCATGCACATGCTTTGGAGTTCCTTAAAGACCAAAACTAACATGCATGGCATGTGAAAACTATGCAAACTGACAAAGAATAAATACTAATAATAAATACTTGCTGCTTCACAATATAAAAAAGTTTTTATTTGAAAAATACCCCTGGATTTGAATTTTTACTTAATTCCCTGCAGAGTGGATGAACCCTGTTGATATTTCTCACCGATGTTTAGCACTACAATAGACTACATTTCAAGTAATGAGTATAGTAAGGGATTACAGTTTTCAAAACAGCAATTATATTACAGTTACTACTTCAAGTAAGCATGAGTTACTGAGTTACTTTTTGACATAGGTAGGCTGTCTTGTGACTTGTACATGTGGCAGGTCAGACCACGTCATGTCAGCTGCTAGCCAAAAAGCTAAATGAAGGATGGAGGATGAAGGAGAGGAAGAGAGGCATACTTACCACAGGTGACAGTATTGTCACTACTTTGGGTTTGTTTGGCTCCTTGAGAGAAAATATGCTGTGATGGAATCTAGTTTGAAGGCCTCACTCAGAGAGGTTGACTTTGTTTCCACCACAGCCGACATCTGGACAGTTAACAGCAAAAGCTTTCTGGTAACAGTTCACTGGATCATAAGAATAACTTTGGAGCGTGACAAGGCCACCAATGATTATTAAAGAAGTAATATAGAATATAGAGAGTAATGTAACTAATTACTTGATATCAAGTAATAAGTAAAGTAATAGTATTTCTTTATAAAGGAGTAGTAAGTAAAAATCAGTTTATCACACTTCCTGAGTAAGTTGCCCAACACTAACCACAGCCAACAGCTAACAAGAAAAGCTTTCTGGTTGTTAACGGTTCACTGGATCAGCAGTTCAACTCTGGAGCACATCAAGGCCACTAACAAGGTATGAAAGCAATATAGTAATATAATGAGTAACATAACTAATTACTTTTGATACCAAGAAATATATATATAAAAATATTACTTTTGTGCCCAACACTGACAATCGCTTGATAGATAGATAGAATTTTACAACAATGCCTCTGGGATGCTTCCCAGTAAGGTCCAGATTCTACAGAGATTTCACAGTCTTGACACAAATCTTTTAATCCCTTAGATGTTTATGTGTTGCCTCACTGCCATGGAAATGGTGCAGCAGTAGTGGTGAGATCTACCAGACTGTGTCACTGTATTCTTTATTCGGCAGAATTTGCTGTTACAACGATGGCATTTACCTGGATTTTATCTCTGCAATTCAAATCTGAATCACCCTTCTTCCAGCCTAGTGTAAAATCCCCCTGTAGTGGTAACCTGTAACAGCAAAAAACAGCAACAATCCTCCTTTTGTTCAGCTTTCTATGAATATGCCCCAGGAAGTTGCATCCCTAACTTATGAAGGACTGACGAGTGAGAGGAGCATAAGGTTTGGGGCGAGCACGGCAGAGCAGAGAGCAGTGGGACTACACAGCTTAAGCCAAATACATATTTATGAGTAGCATCCACCCACAAGCCTGACTTTTCAAACCTAGCCAAGGCTCAGGCAGGCATGCAGGCACACAGGCTGGGCCAGAACAGGGCAGACTGATTGGGCCAGAATCGGCAGGGGTCTCCACTCAACTTTGTTTACGTGCTATTGTGTCCTCTCTTTTCATTGCCGGTTCAATTATTTGGCTGTCTTGAGAAATATGCAGCATTTTGTGAAATGAATATCTTAGATGCAGATGGAAGCTGCAACCTTTACGTAACGGGTGTAAGGTGGGAGGACACGGCGGGAGGAGGAGGATGAAAAGAGGATCATTGGAGAACTTCTTCCAACGGAGATTTTCTAAGGTGTTCATCCTCTGAATAATTTCTCTGCTAAGTATCTTCTCTTCCTTCCTGTTGATGTTCCTCCTCCCTGTGCTCGCATGACCTTTTCCTCTTCAAGGTCATTGTGTGAGTCGGGCAGCCCGAGAAAAGGAAAAAGGAGCTACGTGCTCAGCTAGCAGTGACTTGGAGGAGCAGTGCAGTGGGTCGACTATCGACTGGCCCATCTAGCGTGGCTACAACCACCACAGTTTGGTCTCCTTCACCCACTTCTTCAAGGCTGCCTTTAATCTCTCCCTGTGCCTCCCAATCCATGCCTTTGATGTGGTGATGCCCTTCCTTCACTTACTCAATATTTGATCTATCTCACTTCATACAGCTAAATCCAGTTGAAGTGGATTCACATAGACAGGGTACTCCTTCTTTTCTTCTGGTTCTTCCCTCTCTTTTTCTTTCTTGCTCTCTCTCATGTTCAGCAAAATGACCACCTAACCGACTACAGAAAATCACTTTTTCTTCGTCGTGTAACACGGAGCTGAAGTTAGTGTTAATTGATAGAACAGTCAATGGTGTCTGCCTCAACACACAGTACACTCTTAGAAATAAAGGTGCTAACTAGTACCATAAAGGGTTCTTTGGCTTGTCCCCATGGGAGAACCCTTTTTGGGTCCTGGTAGAACCTTTTATAAAGTTCCTTTGGAATCCTTTCTGTGAGTTCCACCTAGAAACCAACAAAAAGAGTTGAGAGGTTCAACGGAGAACCCTTCTATGGTCTAATGGTTCCACCCAGAGCCCTCTCTATTGGTTCTACCTTTCCACCTTCGAAGGGTTCTAATACTTGTTGATCCAGGAAGTTGTTACAGGGTGATGGTGATGGGGCGTGTTTGTGTGATAGAATGTATGTGGGTGGGTGGTCCTGGTGGCGGCGCTCTCCGTAGGTGTGAGTTCTTTCACAGGGTTTTTACAATGACCTGGGAAAACACTGTGGGTGAGTGGGCTGTAATTGGTGGACTAGGCTTTCTGTGGGTGTCTTCTACCTGTCTCCATGCAGCTAATGAGGTGATGCAGGGCAGGTGTGCGATGTGCCAGAGGAGACTGGAGCTCACACAGACGCGGAGCAGAGCAGCATGTTTGACACCAGTGTGCATGGCAGAGACCCGAACTGAGAGGAGGTTCCAGCCCACGGCCCCAGTCTGAAATAGTGCAACAGTTGGGAGGACAGCCAGCATCTGCAGGAGTCACATGTGAGACAGCGAGGGAGGCAGAGCTCGGCACATGCGCTAGGCCCACAGGCTGCTACAAGAGAGAGTGGGGCACGCTTCGTGGGAAAGCAGAGAGGTGAATGTGCACTTCACCCCTCCTTCAGTCTCACTTGTTTAATCTACCTCTAAAGTGTTGGACGTAAGGAGCAGTGCTGGTCCATACAGTTACCCAAACACACAGAAACTGACAGCAGCTATAAGCTGAATAGGGGGAGAGCAGAGGATGACATAAATCTGCTGATTTATTCCGCCAGTTGAAGATGCTGCTGGACAGCAAGGGACGGGAGATCAGGGTGGGCTGCAGCGTGAAGCTGAGATTGGACTGTTTTCACCTGGGCTAGGCCCTGCATGGACACTTTTAACCCAGAGACTTGGACTCTTTTTACTTGTTTTTAAATCTGCTTATTGCTTATTATTTATTCTTTATCGTTTAAACCTTATTGTTCACCTTAACATTTGTTGTCTGCATGCTGTCTCGGGTCAGTAAAATTCCGCCATAGCAATTGTTGAAATTTCCCTTTAAAGTCACACTTCATACCTGTGACAAAGTTCTATAGACAACCTTTTTATATTTCAAAGGTTTCATCTAGAGCCCACACCGGGTGGGTCTACTTAGAACCCCTGGTGCTAACTAAAACTGTATAGGGTTCTTCAACTTTTTCTACCTAGAATCCAATATAAAAAGTTATACCTTGAACCATCTATGAAAAATTCCACCCAGAACCCTCCATTAGAGGTTCTACAAAGAACTCTTCTATGGTATAATGGTTACACTCTAAGTCCTCTCTGTGGGTTCTATCCAAAGCCTTTCCACCCTCAGGGGGGTCTACAGAAAACCCCTTTAGATTCAAAGGGTTTCATCTAGAACCTACCCAGGTTCTCCTGAGAACCCTTAGTACTAACTGGAACCATAAAAGGTTCTTCAGCTTGTCCCTCTTTTTCGTGCCTGGTAGAATCTTTTATAAAGTTCCACTTGGAAGCCTATCGGAGGGTGCTAC
>JAJHUR010090255.1:0-14659 GCA_027495735.1 Lutjanus campechanus | reverse complement strand
ACCTGATCAGCACCAATCAGCAGACAGTCAAAGTTAAAGATTAGCAAATGAAGGAAGTGGTACATCTAGTCGGTGAATACACATCTGTGGAGATTCTTAAAGCGGGCTCAGCCTTGTTTAGTCCGGTTGAACTAGGTGCAGTTCCTTTGGGTTGGTGTGAACGCCTGGCTCGAACTGACCCCCTGGCCCGTCATGAAGGGGTGGTCTTCAACAGTATTCAAGTGAACTCTGGAGCGGTTCATTTCTGGTATGAACACCACTGACAACAATCACAGGAAGTGTACCACTGTGTGTGTTATTTCATTGGTTAAATAATGACAAAGTGAAATGCCTGCACTTATTTTTTTTTTAAAGTTATTTTTTTGGCCATTTTGTGCCTTTATTGTATAGTGCAGCTGAAGAATGAACAGGAAATGGGGCAGAGAGAGAGGGGATGACACGCAGCAAAGGGCCGAAGGCGGGAGTCGAACCAGCGGCCGCTGCAGAGGACTCACAGCCTCAGTACATGAGGCGGATGCTCTACCAACTGAGCTAAACCTCCGCCCCAAAATGCCTGCACTTTTAAATAATTTAATACCTGCTGTATTGTGAGACGTTCACATGCACGCTCCGATAAAGTCGGAACGGAACCTGATGGTGCTCCATGATGAACAATACCCAGGTAGAAATCAGACCAATTTTCCACCACCTGACTTGTGTCCGCGATTTCTGGACCATTTGAGTTTTGCCTTTGTGAATGCCAACAGGACCAACCTGACATGCCAAGCCATGCATCATCCTTGCATTGCTTTGATTCAGGACCTTTAGGTGTGAACTGATCCTTAGTCATCTAGGGCATCATTATTCATAAAAAGTTGAGTTGAGGGTCAATGGACCTGGACTTGGTTTTGCTTCTTCCATTCTAAGAGTGACTATAGGACTTGTACTCATCAGGTGGACACAAACACAACTCCAATTGAATGCTACAGTGGCTCTGAGCCTTAAAGTTGTAACAAAAATGAGTTGGCCCATCTATCTGCCCCTCTTAAGACTGATTTATAGTTGCATGTAGGCTCTACGCAGAGCCTACAACATAGACTACGCAAGTGTCCTAAGCCATTGTGAGCATTTTTACTTGAATGCTGGTGTGTCTGCTACACCAGTGGTGGGATTTCCATGCACCTGTGTTGAGGGGTTTTTGTTTCTTGGCGACTGAACCTGAGTGGATAATGGAGTCGGAGCAAATAAATGTTGAACAACAGTTAACTGGACAGGAATTATTGCAGTACAGAAAGAGAGAGAAGACATCAGAGGTGATGGTATGAATGAACATTGAACAGAGCGAGGCAGAAGAAGAGTGAATTTTCTGGGTTTGTCCAGCCACAGAGTCATAGACGAGGAAACAGACCAGCTACAGTTGTTTTGGTCTGCAGTGCCACAGTGGATAGTTAGATTTCTGAGGAGACTTTACTGGGTGTTCAGACATAACACCAAGCAAATTGTGGTGACGCAATTTCATACAAAGTCAACAGAGACAGGATGGAAAATAAAATAGCCCAAGTCTTTGAGTTCTCAGTTTAGTCAGAGGACACAAATTGCTGGCTAGTTCACAGCTGAAGTCTGTGTTTATTTGCTCCAAAAAGCCCATAGATCCACCGTACAGACTGAACAAATGCTCCAGCATTCAAATATGCACAAATGTTGCAAGAGAAAATTAGCCTAGTTTTCTGAGCCCACTCTTACTCTAGCACTGAGCAATTAATTGAAATATTAGCAAACTTGCCAAAATTAATATCATATAAAAGGTAAATGTCACAACATATTATAAATAAAGCACAGCGGACCTACAGATATGTCCCGGGCCTACAGGTCATATTTTCTAGTTTCAATCATTCATTTTAAAAATTAAATGCAAGTATTACCATCCACACTAAAATCTTTACCTACAAATCCCAAAATGTCAATGTCAGATACAAGGCACCAAGTAATGAAAATATCTATATGCTCTTTCTTTAGGTTTGAATAATGATATAGCTCATCCTCTAGTGCTACCCTCAGGACTTTTTGGCTCCTAGAAGAACAAAGAGCATGTTGTTAGTTTTATCAGTCACTTTTCTGTTGCAGAGTATAATGACAACTATAGCCTTTGGGGACATTAGTGTTATTGTTTTTTTCTTTGAGGAAGCTTGTGGTGTTTCCTTTGAGAGCCCAGGCTGGGTAGTAACTGCTGTGTGAGACATTTTGTATTATACTGGTTGATACAAATAAATTTGACTTGTATGAATTATTCTCATATCCCCCCATAGAGGATCAGTACATAAAATGACAGAAACTGCATTCTGCACAGGATATCGGATGAGTCAGATATCATCGCTGACTTGCTCTCTTGATCCACAAAGGTTCAAACTTTGCAGACAGCAGACAGCAGACGTTCCCTTCAGGGCAAGTTGAGGAGGTGAAGTTGAAATGGCCACAGAACAGATGTCCTTTTCTACTGCGACTTCCTCCAGTAATTGCTCCAAGGTATAATGCAAGCTACTTAAATTTCTCAACTTGTGCTGCCTCAAGGCCTCCTCCAGGTACCTGACCCGCCACAACAGCTCTGCTCAGGAGAGTACCAACAACCACATGTTGTCCTCACCGTGCACACAGAGAATCAGGTCAACTTTCCTGCAGAGAAAACATAATTTCATCGGATTTGATCTGCAGTTGTATTCTTTGAGTCACTGCTCAGAGGTTGGAACAACAGCTGAGGGTCAGAAATTAAGATCGATTGATTCTTTCCTTTGAGACATTCTCTTTTCACCCCCACTGTGCAACAGAGTCAGAAAAACTTGTACTTTTGCTCTGAATTCCTTGAAAAATTAGGCCACACTTGCACTAGACATTTCCTCAGACACCTCACATCACCATAACACAGTTTCCCGCCGCCCTTGGTCAGACTGAGAGTTGGAGCTATCACAGGTGTGATCACTATCAGGAATATTTTCACACCAAGCTTGGTGAATTAAGGGTTTATTTCGACTAAACCAGAGTTTGAAATAGGTTTATTTTTACAACGATAAAAATGACTGTTTCTGTAAATGGAGTCTGGTGGCTTTGGCAACAGCGATAAATCAGCTACTTCTGGTCAAACAAAAAGGATCTCACTTTTTAACTAACAGTTCTACCTCTGTCTCAATCAATAATGTTGTCAGTGACCCTAAGAATAACAATCTGAGCCTGTCAGTAGCAAAACAAGCACTTTTAGTGAACATACATTGATGGTGCACAATTCCACATTACATTGCAACCTGTTTCACAGCGGTCAGCTTCGGCTTGATACTGAACCAGCTTCAAAAATTGTTGTCCCCATTAGTCACAGCAAAAATACATTAGACACAAACACAACACAGCTGCTGCTGCATGCCCACAGCTAAACGCATGAAACAATCAGATGAAGCTGTTAAACTGACCATCTTTATTTTTATACAGCTTGTCTATTTTTTTTCTCTGTAACGTGGCTATGCGGTGCTCCAACTGGTAAAACTACATATTTCTGTGTAAAAAAAAACACAGACAGATTTCACAGCTGACATGCAACCACACCCTACCAAGACGGAGTCTGTTTAGCAGGTAAAATATTACTATAATACATGACATACTGTGTCCGTCCACCATGTATTTTGGCTGTAGGACACAAAAAGATGCCAAAATATGGCCAAGGTTGAAAAAGAAAAAACACAAGTTACCTCTTAACTGTGAGGGTTTTGTTTAGGTTAACAATAAAGAAGATAAAATCAGGCTCATTTTTGTCTCATTATTCAGTCTTTTTGCTAAGCCAAGCTAACAGGCTGCTGGCTGTATTTAGTGGACAGACAAGAAAGTTGTATAGATCCTTCAAATCCACTCATTTCCAAAATGAACAGTTCCATCAATTACATGGCAATCCAATCCTTTAAGGCTACTACAAAGAACTTTCTGATTTTGTTGATTTTGCAGCCTCCTGTGGGGCACAGGTGGTAGTGTTTCCACCATGATAACCCCAAACTTTAACACTGAATATAAAATTATCTAAACAAAAATCTCTACCTGCTTCATTTCCACTGGCTAATATACTACTCACTGCAACTTTGTCTGGGAAAACATAAAACAGGCTTGTTTCAGGTGATTTATGGAGAACTCAACCTAGTGTCAGCCATTAAGAACAACATTACAGAAAGAGTCAGCCCTCTCACACAAGGTCTTGTTAACTTGTGTTAGATAAAAACTCCTTGTAGCACCTTTAATGAAGGGGAAAGAATTATTTTCATGCAAGCAGATTTTCATTCTCTGTGTGTTCATACCAAAAACTATCAGAGAACACTGCTGGGTTCAGAGCCAGAGAGGCCTGAACTCATCCACTCCAAGCAGATGCTCAACCCTCCCCTGCAGGGGACAGACCTCATCCTCCAGCAGAGAGCCACAGCCTCGGACCTGTAGGTGCTGACCCTCACCCCAACCACATCACACCCAGCTGGGACCTGCTCCAGCACACAGAACACGGCTCACAGTCCACCGTCCACACACAGCAGAGACGCAGCCCTCGTCTGCTCTTTGATATCCTGTTGCTGATTTTGTGTTTCCACTTGGTTCTAAGCGCAGCGTGTTGTTTTTGTACAGATTCACAGGAGCTGTTTGAGTTATTTTGACAGCGAGGGAAGTCTTCATTTGTCTCTCTGAGTTATCTCACGGCCAGAGAGGCTTGATAGGCATCTGGGTTCTGCTGCTGGAGAGGAGGAAGGTAAAGAGGGGCAATAAATACCTGATCATATCTATATGGCAGAGGAGTCCTGTGACAAAACAACATTCCCTCATCTGCCAGCGATGAGATGAGGGTCAGTGATAGACGACTGAGGGGCAGGCTGGGATGGAAGAGAGGAAAATTGAAATACAGTGGCTGGTCTCCAAGTCTAATCATTCAATCTTCTAAGAAAAATTTAAACACTGAATAAACTCTCATATTTCCCACAATTAAATATACAAGTTGAAGAGAAGAGAAGAGGGTTAATCTGACAGTTGACAGGCCGTCTGATAATTACTGAATTTGTTCACAGACCAGAGGCAGAAAAACGCTGCACAATTACCCAACATTACTTCAGCTCTGAGAGATTGAACACACAGCTGTCAGAGCTGCTGCAAACACATAAAAAAACACTGCTGGGGTGAAAACTAACCTAATACATTTACTAAACTGTACATATAGAACATATTTCATACTTGAACTTCGGGATTTTAATCCCATGAAACTTTGATACTTGTCTTACACTGGTTACTTTGCAGATGAAGATTTTTCATACAAAACCACTGACATATACAAAGATGAACAACATGACAGCTCCACAAAAGTGAAGCCAGAACATATTGATCACCCCCTGGTGGCTGGCTGCAGTATAGGTCATTCTGGTTTTAATTAGTTATTTCATGCAATAAAAGTGGGGCTTCATATCACGATTGATGGCTGAGCCAGGACCTTGATGGAACCTCTGCTATGCAGATTCCACATGATGTCAGCAGTGCTCATAGTGGTGGGAAGTCATCCATCGTTATGTTATAGTCAGATAAACAGATAATTCCATAAAGCATTATAGTTAGGTCCTGCGGGTGGGGGTGGGGGGGTGGCAACGTCATAAAAAAGCAGGAACGCACTGATCAACTGACTAGAGACTGGTGACCGGAAACAGTGTTCTATCCCTTCTGGTCTGGTGTGTGTGTGTGTGTGTGTGTGTGTGTGTGTGTGTGTGTGTGTGGTCATACATTCACAAACATATTTACTGGTGATTTTCAAGTTGCATCTCATATCTACTGTGGCGAAAATTATTGTATGAGCAATCACTACATTACAGGTACCTTTTAGAAAATATCATATTTGCAAAATCACGCTGTGGTGGTTTCTCTCTCACCAGATCAAAAGTAATAAAGTCTCTTAACTGCAGCGCCCTGAGCCACTCAAGCTCACACATTACTCTGTAGCAAACCTGTACTGATTGACTATGTCAGCATCCAGGTAACATTTTGTTTTGGTTGATCTAAAACGACTGGTTCCCCTTTGTTTATCTTAGAAAATAACCAGAATGCGGTAACTGACAGCATTTTCTCAAGGCTGCAGTCATACAGACCACTACATTCCAGCCCCATACAACACTACACACTATGACAAAGAAATACTTTGTCATAATGTGTACAACCAGTTAAAATGAAAACCAGAAGGGATACACTGGACAAATTCACACAATGCTATGCATGATGGTCATGTCAAGCATGCAGTGAGACAGACAGTAACATCACAGCCACACACGCTCAGACGCATGCTTGCGTGAAGTCGGTGTTAGAGATAGATTCCAAGAACAGGATAAAGAGAAGACAGAAAGTCTACAAGGAGACGAAGTAGCTGAGCAGCTGATAGAGTCACCAACAACAGTAAACTTTGTAGCTCTTCATGCTAATGTTAGCCAGCAGCAGACTGCTGTTCACAGACTGACAGTTAAAATCTCACCTCCTGTTCTGGCAGAAGAATAAACAACCTGTGTTGATGCGTCTCCTCTAACATTTTCTCATCCAGACTCGTTAAACTTCTGCTTCTGTTTTTCTCACTGCAAAGTTTTACTGCAGCAAACTGTTGCACCACGTCTGTCTCTGCTTTGTTTACATCTGCTTCCACCTGAGATCAATGAGGTTCCTATGAGACCTCACAAGATTGTGCTCCCCTCAGTATACAGTCTTAAAATAATAATATCATAAGGCCTGGCTATATATAAGTCTGAATAAGTCTGTCTTCTATAATGAACATCTAATTTTATTTTACATTAAGGAAAAGTTACAAAAATGTTTGTGTATTCTATCAATTGAAGTTCTTGTAGTAGCTTTAAGGTTCGGCCATTTTTTCAGTCTTTAATAATTTACCAAACCATATTTTTATTAGAGACTCTTGTGTAGCTGCTGCGATAACATGCGCTCAGTCTCCTCAGGATGGACAGGACTCCTCTGCTTCGTGACATAACGTAACACACCGATGTCAAACGACGTAACGTCCCGCGTCAACAGATATGAGACAACTGAATGTCCCCTCAGGGATGCAGAGTGTTCTGTTGTGCTCTGCTGAGTTCTGGCACGGATCGAACTTGGCACCGCAAATTGAACAGGAGGAACCTTGGTCTTTCTCTGCACATGCCGCCCAGCCTGGCAGGAAATGGCCTGGCAAACCCTGATGTGTTTTCCTGAGAGGCTCTCAAAGGGAACGAGTCACCAATACCTCCGGAGTCACGGGGCTGATTCCCACTTCAGCTAAAAATGTTACACCGTTTATTTTTCATAAAGCTCTCTGTGACCGTCCTCATGATTTTCGGGGCTGAGAGAAGCCGCAGCGGAGGGAAAAGGAGAGTGGAGGATGAGAAGTGGAGAGCTGGAAGAGGAGGAATGGCCAGTCGTCCCTCCTGTGGGGATCTGGCAGGTGATGAGAGGAGGAATGCTGCTGATTTATCCTCACAGAGAGAAAACATCCTGCTGATACCACTGACACCAAGACCTTTTTTTCCTCTCCTCATCTCCCTTTTCTCTCGATTCATCCATCACTCTGGGAACACTTTCACTTTTGTGGTGTCAAGGTTGTATTATTTATCCACCTTTTGTGTGCACTCATTTAGGTTTAGTTTTGTTTATCTATTGATCTAACTTCTATAAATCTATCAAAAATATAAAATTTCTGCTCACACTGCAAAATTACCTCAGGAAATGTCAAAGGGTTAGCTGGTCATTATGTATTATCAGTGTTTTACCTGCTTGTCTAACTCAAAGGTGGGCAACCTTTGTTGAAATGTCCACCAAAAATGCAAAGGCTTTTATTTCATACACCAATACTTTTGGGCTTGCTTTCCCATATTAGTAAAATTATGATTAAATATACTAAACTGGGCATATTTAACACACTTACTTTGATTGTTAATATGTAATTAATTTATTTTCCATAAATATTTCAATAGGAATAATAGAAATGGACACTTTTCCCTATCAAATTGTAATTTTGTCACCAAAGCACACTGAGTACATCTTGCATGCCACACATGTTCTTCAGCCTTTGTCACCTTTGTCTCAAAAATAAGGAAAAACCCTGATTATACATATTTATAAACAGAGCACATAACTATATACTAGGGATATAATAATACCAAAAATTCACAGTACGATAACACCATAATAAAAGTCCACACTACAATATTTATTTCAATATTAAAAAACAAAGACAAATTGCAGCTTGATATGTACAGAATTTTTTGTTTGTATAAAATTAATTTTCCTTTTAATTTAAAGTGCTTTTGCTTTCTTTCTTAAATAAAATAAAATAAAAGTAGCCAGCCATGATGACTGATGACTGGTTGCAAAAATAAGTGCAACTGTATGTAAGTTTACGAGAAAATGATCCCACGTCTCACCTGATTTATGACCTCAGTAATCCGTTTCCTAATGAGTTTATGGTCCCAGTTGCTAGTTTCAAGTCTTCTTCAATACAGTATGATGTTCATATAGCAAGTTATTGTCCCATACAATAAAACGTGAGAAATAAAAAAAAAACAATAATGATCTAAGCATATGCATAAGCATATATACAGTATATATATATGTATATATATATATATATATATATATATATATATATACATACACATACATATATATATACTGTATGTGCATGTAGACACTTTAAGTGGAAGGTGAGGGGAAACAAGGTGAACAAGGTCAGTCAAAGCCAGCGGTCACACCCCACCTCCTCTAATCCTGACATACATGCCTCTGAGGCATGTCAAAAACTGTCCTGTCCTTTCTATGGATTAAACGATCACCTCTGTTAGCTTTCAAACAGAAAACTTGCAGCTTCACCGTCACTTCAAAGCGTTTTGTACATCCTCAGAGGTTTTTCACACCACTCTCATTTTCTGCCGTCCCTGGTCACCTTGTTTGTTCTTTGATGTCTTTTTAAAAAAAAGGTTTTTCAGCTTCAGCCACAGGATATGAGAGCCGCCCAGAGAGCAACTCCAAATGCTGAGTGACCACAGACCGTATAAAAAGAGGTGGTCTGAAAAGTAAAGCCAATGAATAAATGCCTTAAACCTGCATTCTTTCTAATGGCCATCAGGGAGCGACTCCACTGGTTGCAAAAAAGAAGTCAGATTTCATTTCATTTCATTTATTAGGATATGTGAGCTTATAAGAAAATTACCCTAATTCTTACTTGATTTATGACCTCTGCAAACACATTTCCTAAAGAGTTTATGGTTTAAATCACTAGTTTTCAGTCTTCTTCAATAAAGCGTGTCGTTCCCATTTAGAGTAAAATACATAATAAAGCAAAATATGTTTTAGGGCGTTGTATCATTAAGCACTGGGGAACCCCAGAAGCATTCAAAAACAACCAGGATCAAAATATTTCAGGACTGAGGCAAATAAATCAAGCAATAAAAATAATGCAAACATAAAATGAAGTTAAACCTTAAACAACAAAGATAATAACTAATAATAAAATAGATAAACCATGTTGACAATAAAATGTGTGCAAGAATTAATAAAAGGCTTTTCTTGAAATATATGTTAAAAACTGCTATCCCATTCCTGTTTATACCATTCGGAGCCCTTGTAGCCTTACACTCTAACACTACCATGTGATGTCGGCTAAAGTCTGTGATGGTTCAGGGTTTAGGAAGGACACTGGGACTGGGCCATGGTCCAAAGAAGGTTCCAAAGACACAAAATAGCGATGGCCTTCGAAACAGCAGTCCACAATCTAATGGGTGGTGTCACAGTGGGTTTATACTGTCAGATGATTTGTCTTTTTCCTATTTTCAGACCCAGTCTCTCATTCTAACAAAAAGGTCAAATGATAACCATCCATGGTTAAATTGCTAACCAGCTGGCACTGCACAGAGCCTGGAGGACTGGGCTGTTTTTGAACTGATTCTCCCAGTCAGCACAGGGAGGCAACACTTATTAACAGACAGCGAGGTGGTCCACACATAACCATCAACATGGCGCCCACCATGTTAGTTGGATCTACATTATGTCGATACAGTATTTCCTGCATTGCTAGTTTTACACCAGAAAATGTTCAATCAATGTGAGTGAGAGCTTTTCAGAGATGCTGTTCACACTTTTGTTTTCCAGGAAACTCTCACTGCTGCCCAACACTGCTGCAAGCTTTCTCACTTTCCCCAAAAGAAACTGAAAATCACACAAGCTCTGGCTGAAGTTTATGAAGCTGATTAAGGAAAAGTGGTGTTGATCAAAGAAATAAATCACAGAACTAGTCTAGACAACTCAGAAATTCTCAATTGATGATATATAACAGTAGAAATATGAGAGTGTAAAGTTTCTTCCTTTAACTCACACTCATATTGTTTGTCCCTGCGCTGCTCTGCACTGGTATCATCCACTCTTGCTCTGACTTTGTTGACCTTTAGAAAATAACTTGCCTGCTCTTTATATGGAGGCTCATATGGATGGATGATGGTTGTAACCTGTTTGTATTCTCCAGTGCGAAACGGCACTCTACAAGTCAGCACTTCAGTGTAAGTGGCAATATGGTGGATGTCAGATATCATTTGCTAATATTTTATGCTTTTTGCCTCGGCTGCAGACAGAAGCAGAGAGTCTGTGTGATCTATGAGAAGTCATTACGCAGTGATCATTGAGTTCTGACTTCAGGTGCTTTCTTCTGCCCTTTCCTGTCAAATTGAACATTTTGTGGAAACAAATATTGATAGTTAATATCCATCCTTTGTCTTCTTTTAGAGCTCATTACCCTCATTTGTGCGATGCTTGTTTTTCATCCGAGCTTGAAGTTTATTCTGCTGTCCTGATCTCACTTGCCCAGTAAACAGTTTCTGATCGATACTCCGCTCAATAGCAGAGTGCAGAAGCCAGTGTGTGAGTATGTGTGCGTGTCTGGACACGTGCTCATTTGCCCTCACCTGTGATGTCGAACCACTTCAGGCCGTGCGTCTCTGTCATGATGATGCCCACCATGTGAGTGACGGGCTCCGTTTCCATGACGGCGAAAGTGAAGTGGGGCTCGTCAAATGTGATTGGCTCGGCAGAGGGTGGCGGGCGGGCAATCCACTCGATGTCGAGTCTTGCTGTGGACGAGCGTGACGGGCTGCCCTGGTCTGTAGCTTTAATCTGAAAATTAACATAGAAATTAACATTTTAATGAGGTTTTTACTAAAAATATAACTGGAAGACAATACTGGAGATCTTATGGAATAATTACACTTCATCAGGCTCCGCCTACCTCTTTGTTAAAAAAAAAAAAAAAAGCTTGCAGAGAGAGCCCACAAGATCAAATTTAAATTAATTTGATGCCCAAGTGTATGAATCATAAAGCAGAGCTGAGTGGACCAGTAAATGTAACATCAGATGGCTGCACAACCAGGCTTTTCTTGATGATTTTCAGCCTTTTTTGTTTTTAGTTTCTTTTTAGTCTTTTGCTTCAAAAAAAAAAAAAAAAAAGAGAAGATTTTAAATTTTATGTTACTGCCATTCTGTTTTCTCTTAAATGCGGCAGCTTGGTCAGTGTCCCTCTGCTTCAAATATAAATAAAAAATAAACTTTTGCATAGGGATGCCACCTTTTATAGAGGCTGTTTTGCACAGATACGAATACAGGGTGCCTGGAGATTTTGGCTTGCCCTTTGGTGTGGGCAGAAAAGTTTAAAAGCCACTGAATAATAATGAATAAATGCCACTGATATGATGACATTATTCAGATAAAATATGTGATTACATTACAGAAAATTATAATTTTTGGGGGGATGTGTCCACCACAAGTAGAAATAGTCAAATCCTACAGTGGGTTTAAACTTTAAGCCTTCTTAAAAAAAGAATCATACATATATTTATGTATTGACAACAAGAACAAGGCCCTATCCATTAATCATCTGTAATGCTGCTCAACACTGAGATAAACACACTCTGATTGACTGTTCTCTATGTCAGCGGCAGAGGAAACAAAGAGTTCTTTGATGTTTTTGAAATCTTACAAGGCTTTTCTGCTGCTGATTAACCTCTCTGACTTCCACAATGCAGAGTGACGACAAGGAGTGAGAACACTCACTGGTGTCAGAGCAGGTGTTAGCGAGGCGCCTTTCAGAGTATTAAGTACGGGTAATTTAGCCTCTTTAGCAGAGCTGGTGGGCTCGGCCAAGACTTTAAAGTCTCCACACCTTCTATAGAGAGACACAAATGAAGCACAGCTCTTTGGAGAAAGTATTTACCGCAAACCTGTTGAAAAACAAACTCATTATCACTCTTATTGAAAGACAGGAGACACACAACTCCATGTGGGCATTTCATAACATATTAACAACAAGTCTAAACAGAGTTGTGGATACCTACCGTGACAATACTGTAATTTCCAGGCCAGAAATCACCGTGCGCTGTCACCACGCCTGTCACTGAGTCGATCTCAAACCGTTCATCCTTGTTGTCTTGGAGCTTGTAGGTCACCACAGCGTTTGAGCCCTCATCGTCGTCACGGGCGACCATCCTGCACACTTCTAGTTTACCTGCCTGCTGGCGCTGTTCAGGCAGCTTGACGTGGAAAAGTTTGTCGGTGAACTTTGGCCGATTGTCGTTGGCATCGAGAACTCGGATCACGACGGTGGCGGTGGAACGCAAAGATGGAGATCCGTTATCTGAAACTATTACCTGAGAATTAAGAAGACGGGTTAGCAGAGGGTTAATATCACAAAAATCTGATTATTTGCTTTTTTAGCTAGATGACTGAAATAAAGTCTGTGGTTAACACAAACTTAAAAGGGATAGTTCACCCAAAAATGAAAATTCAGTCATTATCCACTCACCTGAAGGTTGGGTTTAGAATTTTAGTTGTTTAGTGTAGTTGTTTTCAAATGTAAAAAAACAACTGGAAAAAAACATAAAATGCCCCCATACTGCTCGTCTGGTGTAATCAAAGTCTCCTAAAGCCCCAACATGCTGTTTGCATACTGTCACACCACACACACACACAGTTCAGACAGTGTACATGTGCATGTAAACGTGGCTCCAAGTTAAGGATCTACAGTGAAGATTCAGGCTACAAACATGGTGTAAATAATATTTGTTGGTCAACTTGGCATGTTGGGACTTTAGGAGACTTGGATTACACCAGACGAGCAGTATGGAGGAATTTTACGTTTTTATTCTGCTGTTTTTTTAGTTTGAAAACTGATCACCATTCACTTCCATTGTTTGGGAGATTCTGCAACACTGTTTTCCTGTGAAACTTCAGCAGTGTTTTGTGGACAAACAAAATAAACCCAACCTTCAGTCAGCATGAGGGCGAATAGATAATTACATCATATTCATTTTTGGGTGAACTTTCCCTTTAAGAGAGTTTCAAGTCTTTTTCTATAACATAAAATACATCAGTAGTTTTTTTTTTAAAGCTTTTTTTTACGTGTCTTAAAAATGGTGCTCACTAACAATTGGCTAAATGAGACTGAAGAGGTTGTCATTAAACGTAATCGCCCAATATCAGTCACGCAGGGCTGGTGACACCGCAGTCATGTGACTGTGGTCATATACCCTGAAAAAAGCTCACTGCATCTGCCGATTGCATTTATGTGTCAAAAAGTTGTGTTCATTTGTTAACATTATGTTGCTGACAAAACATTTTATTTTCAAAAACTTTTGCTTGTCACTAAGTTTATTTTCTGCACAAATCCAAAATGTAATGGAAAAATCCCTGTAGCAGTTTATAGAAGAAGAAGAAGAAGAATTTGGGACTTTTGGTTTTTCTTTTTTAATTTTGCCATTTCCAACCTTTCAATCTTTTCTAATGAAATACTTCAGAATATGCATAAAAAAGGTGTTGATGGAAACAGTTAATAATTTGTGTCATAAAAAGTTTGTTTTAGGATGTGTCCACAGACTTGTATGAAAGACTGTGTGTGGAGTCTGCTCCCACAAGTTGAAAGTTAAGAACATTGCAGAAGAAAAGCACAGTGAATTATCACCAAACTCCCTCAGTGATGGACTCAAATGACTGCTTATCATCAAGGCAGATATTTACCATCACCACATAAAAACGGAAGATACATTTGTTTAATTCACCGCCTGTTCTTTCCTTCTTGACTTTCAATGACATTAATGGGCAAACTACATATTTGGTGGGTATGCTAAACATTAAATCAAGTGACATGAGGTTTTGTGATTTACCCAGAAACTGCTGCAGTTTTTTTTTTTCCAACTGTACTCTTGACTATACCTGTGCAGGGGGAAGACTCGCAAAAATACATAAACAGATTTTCAGACATTGCATGTTAAGATTTCTTCTACAACCCCAAACAGTGTTTGGAGGGAAGAGGAGGTTTGAAGAGGAGGGAATCAGTAACTATTTCAATAAAACAAATATATGAAAAATGAATGGAAATATGAAAAATGCCAAATATTCTCTGGTTTCAGCCTTTCAAATGTGAGGGTTTGTTGCTTTTTTGTCATTATGTGACTGTAAATTAGAGTCTTAAATCTTTAGTTTTGACTGCTGGTCAGACAAAAGAGTCGCTTTACTTGCCTGTAAGAGACTTGATTTCACTCATGCCAATGTTGAAACACAAGTGCTATGAAAGCCATGTGCATAACACATATGAGTTTCCCTTGACAGGCTGTAGAACACA